>WNWK01024702.1:0-29389 GCA_009830355.1 Cherax destructor
GCTCCTCCCCATACCAGAGTCTCTGAGCCTATGAGAACAAACATGTAATGATGGGCAGGTTCACCATATTCTCTAGACTTTTGGGACTCCTTTAGCTGGCACTTGCACCTCCTTCAACTCCACTGTACTGGAGATGTGGTTCAGCCAGTGTGGACACACCTGTATAGTCTCTCAACACCTGCTTGCTATCTATCCAGCCTTGCAAGGTACATAATTCCATATGGATGCTTAATGGATACCCTCTGATCTGCAAAGGTGGGGCAGCTCCCTTACTGCTGGGTATCCAGCTATTGCAAGGATTCTCTTGATGATGTCAATTACTTCATACCTTGCAACTTCAGAACTATGGAAAACAAGAGCACAGTACCCAAATCAATCTGCAGATGCACAGCTGAAGATACACCTGTTTTCAGCAAAGACAGATCTGTCAAGGGAAAGTGAAGTGCAGGACTGATACAAATGGTCTATGGGTTGAGGCATGTGCCTAGGGAGGAATTGGAAACAGTAAACAGAAAATCCCCATCTACATATATATATGAAACTTGGAGCATTTGTACATTTGGGACCTCTTGTATAACCTTATATGTACCACATTCAGTTTTCTGGTGTTAATTAAACATGAATAATGTATCAAAATACTGTGTAATGGCTTCTCTACCCTTCATGACATTTTATTTACATTCTTGCATACTAAGAGCTATGTAACAGTTACCAAGTAATTATTTATGATACAATTTTATCACTACAGATTTATAAAACTTTTAGCCAATCTTTGTCTAAATCAACTTACTTTTGACTCTCCAGATTTGTGCTCAATTGAATGTCTATGGTCTGATAGTCTGTGATCCATCCCTGCTCTCTGGTGCTCCAGCGATGTTTTAAAATCAACGGAGGGTCTATGATCAAAGGCTCGTATGTCTTGTTTATAATTGTCACTGCTATGTAGCTCCCACAGACTGCGACCAGCCACACCGTCTACTGAATATCCCAAGAGGTTTTCACAAGCACGGTTAACATACTGGTGAGAGAAAGGACAAAGCATTACGTAATAATTTATATACAGTAAAATTTAATCAGAACAATTAACCAATAATGCATTTTAAATGAATTGTGATTCAGATACAAGAAATTCATTTTTATTTATAAAATAAAGTAAAAAAGTCATAAAACTAAGGCAAAAATATAATAAAAACAGCTCAGCACAGTAAAACCTCCTATATACTATTATCATAAATACAATACAATATGGTATCCAGTTTTATAATAAACAGCAACTTTTAATCTCTATTTACAGTCATTTCTTACAAACATGGTTCAAAACTTTTGAAGCAACATGGTAAGGGTAGCGAGAATGCAGGACTGAGCAGGAAGGTTAGGGAAGCTGCTATCAGGAACTTCATGGTAACAATTATAACTGATAAAAAAAATCCATTTCATTAATCCATAAACTGATACTAACATTTATATAAATGGATGGCTAACTGGGTGAGACATATTTCTGGGAATTGATTTTTGACAAATCACTAGAGGGACTCATAGCCTATTAAATATACCCAAAAATACCAGAATAAACTCCCTATCAATTCAATTTAGCTCAGGTGCCACATTCTGCCTTTGTTGTATATTGTTTTCGATTTTATGTCAGTGTTATCTGGTCAACCCAATGACAGTATCACTTTTAAGATACCACTTGATCATATAAGTAACCCCCTTCCCCTCTCCTCTCATTCATCATCTAGGTTATATACACCAAGAGGTATTCTTGACTAGTGGTAAATAGGTTACATGCAGCCTTAATGCCCCACTGAGTAGTCATACATTTTTAGACCCACATAACCAACCAACCTCTCACTGAGTTACGTCCATTTGACATCCGATGTATGTGATCCATCATGTTTAGCTCTGATACTGAGACTAGTTTGGCCTGAGGTTTCCTCTAGGTTTATGAAGAGTTGCATAATGTACTACAGAACAAGATTTGTGTGTCCTCTATACTTATACTTAGTGGTAACTGACATGGTGTGTTTACATGGAGGTAGATAGCTGTTCTTCAAATGAGTAACTCAAAAATTAATTTATATTATTATTATTATTATTATTATTATTATTATTATAATCAAAAGAAGTGCTAAACCACAAGGGTTATTCAGCGCGGGGCAGGACAGGATGCAGGGAGAATGGATTGTGCGGAGATGGATGATTAGTAGGGTATGGAGTCAGCAGGATAGTGGATAGTGCAGGGATAGAGGGCATGAGATCGAGGTAGGAAGGGACTGAGGAGGTGCTGAGGTATATTTCGAGTTTGTGTAGAAGTCGTTTCTGTCAAAAAGTCAATGAGAGTCAGGATTAAAGGAGGGTCCATCAGCAAGAAGGGAAGGTAAAGAAAGGGCCGAGAGCGAAAACGCTCTGGAGGTATTCTGCACGCTCGTTGATAAAGTGGACAGTCCAACGAAATGTCAACAGACACTGAACCTGACAATGCTCACAGAGAGGGGCAGGAGCCTTCCATGAGATACCTGCAAAGAAAGTTGGCCACGAAGACGGAGAGTGGCCTCCCAACCTCGAATTTGGGACAAGAAAAGGCCAGAAACTTCCGGAAAAATTCATTTTTTAGAAGGTGGAAGATTTTTGGCCCCTTTAAATTAGAAAGGTCAGACCAGCTTTTTGTAATGGGTGCGAAGGTGGGTAACAATGACCCAAAAAAGTCCGTAAAAAAAACCCCATATGAACTGAACTTTACGGGGCCGCAAGGGTTTCCTGTTCATTGCCCACCCCAAAGACCAGGGCCCAACAAAACAAATTTTGTGCTTTTAAGATGGAAAACCCAAAATTAGTTGAAGAACTAGGGGGGAGGTGTATCAATTTTACGGGTACCCGAGCACAAAAAAGTCTGAAACACCACAAATGGTGATCAGGCATAGATGAATTTGGGTAAAGGCCGAGGGGAAAAATTTACCCGTAAATATGCTGCCGAGGGTCCCCCACCACGCTGCCCGGGGAAAAACGCCAAACCACGCCGGAAGGGTTTTTTAACCATGTGTATACGCACATGGGGGTGAGAGCGGAAATGGTCTAAAAAAGAGCGAAGGGCCCCAGGGGGCGGGTTTTTTTGGGGGGAGGGGAATAGAACAGACAGGGGAACGGGGGCTTCCCAAGGGGGAGGGGAAAGGGGCCATGAAATAGAGGTGGTAGCTGAAGGAAGAAAAGAGTGAATGTGACAAAAAAAGGAAAGGGGAGGACGACGAACAAAAAGAGCGTCACAACTTTGTAACAATCCAAAAAGGAAGGTTGGGGAGGTCATGAGAGCAACAAAAAGGAATAAGGGGATCAGAATCAACAAAGGGGGGAATGTCGCCACATAGAGTCTCCCGGGAAAAAAACACCGGTACAAACCTGGTGAGGGGTGGTTTTGGGTGGAGGGGGGCCCCCGAATATATCTTAATATGGGGTTTTTATAAAATTGGGCTGAATGTGACGAAGGGGGTTTGACAGCCCCCATGAAAGATTTGGGAGGGTTAAGAAGGTTCAGGGCTGTGAAAGTTCCCCCAGAGAGGTAATATGGGTTTCCAGGAAATGACGGGGGAAAACCCAGAAACCTGACTATCATTCTGGGATACGGAGCCATATAGGTAAAAGGATGATCAGACCACTGAACTGAAAAATTTGATAGGCCACTGAAAAAAACCCCTGAGTGGGCCCCGGGGAAAACCGGATGACATGCTGGGGGGAAACTGCAATGAGGTGACAGTCAGCACCTGCACAAGCTATAGCAAAGTCATCCACAGAGCGATGACCAAATATTGGATGGGAGAACAGATGCCAGAATATTTATAGCAAGCAGAAAGAGTGTTGTGCTCAGAACACATCCCTGGGGGACACCTTCAGCTTGGACAAATTCCGGGGAAACTTCATTACTAACCCGGACCCGGAAATGTCTGTCAGTTAAGAAGGACTTAAGGAAGAATGGTAGGTTGCCTCGGAGGCCTAAGGAGTGGGCCTGTGCCAAGATATTATATCTCCAAGTTGTATCATAAGCCTTCTCAAGGTCGAAAAAGATAGTGATAACCGAGTGGTTATTAGCAAAGGCATTACGAATATACATATCCAAGCGCAGCAAGGGTCAATGGCAGAACGGCCCTTACAGAAGCCATATTGACTAGGGGAGAGACTATTGTGCGTCTCTAAATACCACATCAAATGTCTATTAACTAGACGTTCCATTACCTTGCAAACTGCACTGGTAAGAGTGATGGGACAATAGTGAGAGGTATCACGTCCCGTAGTACCTGGTTTTCGAAAAAGGAGAACAATAGCAGACTTCCACAGCTTTTAAATTTGGCTTTAAATCAAATAACGAGATATCGAATACCTGTCAGGAAAGGAAGCACAGAATGTCCAGGTTTTTAAACCTGAGACGTACATCACGCGGTCCCTAAAGCCGCATGCTGCCGCCCACCTGACCGCAGACTGCGGTCAGGTGGGCGGCAGACTGCGATCCTCGAAGAACTCCTTGCGACCATATAAGATTAAAGAGTTGTAAGAGGACAGTAAGAGCAGACTGATGTAAATGCTGTAGCATACGAATATGTATGCCGTCTGGCCCAGCTGCCGATGATCGGCAAGCAGAGAGTGTTGCCTCCAGGTCTTGAAGGGTAAAAGGCACATTATAAGATTCTTCTCTAAGAGAAGAAAAATCTAAGGGCTTTAACTCGCTGGCAGACTTAGAAGAAAGGAACGAGGGGCATAGATGGAGCCCCTGAGATATGCGGACTAGATGATTACCAATTTCAGTGGCAACGGCAAGAGGGTGTGCTATATCGACACCAGCAACCTGAAGAACAGGAGCCAAGTCAGGGGAGAATTTACCACTTAATTTCCGCACTTTCTTCCAGACTGCACTCATCGAAGAAGCCAAAGTGACATTAGAAACGTAATCTCGTCAGCAAGTGCGTTTAGCATCACGTATGACATGGCGAGCAATAGCTCTCTTCTGCTTAAAATCAAGGAGTCTCTCTGTGGTTCTGTTATACCGATACCTGCCCCATGCAGCGCATTTCAAATGCACTGCCCGAGCACAAGTAGGAGACCACCAAGGCACGCACTTCTGAGGATGTTTGCCCGAGGTTTGGGGAATAGAATGTGAAGCTGCTGTGAAGATGGAGGACGAAAAGAGATGTAAAACCTCATCAATGGAGGACGAGGTAGGAACCTCATGAAAGGCAGTAAGATGTGTGTAAAGGTCCCATTTCGCCCGTTCAAATTGCCAGCGTGGGCAATGAGGAGTTGGAGAAAACAAAGGGGACTTAAGGATGATTGGGAAATGATCGCTGTCATGTAAGTCCGGGAGGACAGACCAGGTGAAGTCAAGGACTGTTGAGGAAGAGCAGATGGAGAGATCCATACAGGAGAAAGAATGAGTTCGAGGATCAAAATGGGTAGGAGTACCCGTATTTAAAACATGGAGGGGAAGAGAAGCAAGAAATGCCTCCAACTGAATGCCACGGGAGTCACAGTGCGACCCTCCCCAGAGAAAATGGTGTGCGTTAAAATCGCCAAGTAATAGAAGGAGTGGCGGTAAGGAAAAAACCAGAAAATCAACATCTGTGATAGACAATGCCCGCGAAGGGGAGAGATATAAAGAACAGAGTGTATACCACTTATTCAAGTGGATACGAGCTGCGGTGTAATGTAAGGAAGAAAGAACATAGAGCTGACGGTATGGAACACGAGTGCGTATAAGAAGAGCACTTTCGTTAAAGGTTCCATTGGAAAAAGGATCCGATGAATATAACAAATCATAGCCTGAAAAGGGCCTGGTAACAGTGGATTGTAATTTGGGTTCTTGCAAACAGACCCTAACAGGGGAAAACTGGGAGAGCAACACCTGAAGCTCACCCCGGTTACCCCTGAGGCCTCGGATATTCCACTGCAAATAAGCCATGATTTATGGAGAGAAAGATATAAGTGGAAGTGAGAGGAATCTATGGACTAGGGTTAGAAAAGTCCACGTGTGGAGGCAGCGGAAGACCTGTAATCAGAGAAAGAGGAGGACGTTGTGAAGGAAGGGGGGATTGAGACGAAGAAGAGAGATGAGGAACCTCAGGTGGAGTAGTGTCCATCATCGGTCCAGTCTGTGAAATATATTCTGCAATAGCTTCCAGTGTTTCAGAAGTCAAAGATGCAGAATGTGGGACTACATTAGAAATGGAAGAAGAGTGAGCAACGATCGGGGAGTCTATAGATTGTACTAAAGTAGAGAGCGAGGAGATAGAAGAGGAAACCGTCGAAGGGGCTTGGGAGGGGACAGGGGATGAAGGTAGTGTATGAGGAGGAGGATGAACCTCCACACGTTATAGAACTAGTCAGAGGCGAAGAACCTGGAAGTAGGGATTTTTTGCCGGGCTTATGAGAAGAAGGGGCGCGCTGAGGTTTAGGTGAAGGATGAGGACATGTAGACTCAGAACTGTGCGAGTGAGTAGAGGAAGGAGTGTGGATAGTATGGGAAGCCGAGGTAGGGACCTCAGAGCCAAGAACATCAAAAGGATTCGAGACAAGGGTGACTGAGGATGAGGGGACCACAGAGGAAGCCGTGGAAGTTGGGACCCCAGAAGTGGGGCAACGTTTAGCAATGCGAAAATAGGAAATACGGGGAAGTCTCCCTTGAAGGCGTAGATGAGAGACGGCCATAGCATATGAGAAGCCTTCCTCCTCTTTGAGACAACGGATTTCCGGCTCATTCAGGTAAACCTGACAACGGCGAGAATACGATGGATGTGCCTCATGACAGTTAAGGCAAGAGGGAGGTAGAGTACAAGAAGAACTGGCATGGTCGTCAGCACCACAGACTGGGCATTCGGCCATGGACCTGCAATATTTCGCTGGATGACCAAAACGCCAGCAGTTTCTACACTGCTGTGGTGTAGGGGTCACCTTACAAACTTGTAAACGTTGACCTGCAATGTAGACCGAAGGTGGAAGTTCTCAGCAGTCAAACATTAAACGAGCTATATTGCAAGGATAGCGTCTTCACTTATTGGCAGGGAGGACAAAAGTGTCAACTTTAAGGATAGGGAGATCTTGGAGCTCAAGCTGCTCGAAAATGTCATCACCACATATCTGGAAATTCCGTTGGACAATGGTGTGGGGTAAAATGACAGAACCACAACAAGAATTGAAGGAATGATGCTTGTCAATAGTAACAGGAACAGTATCTATGGTTGTAATTAGAGAAAGATCGCGAGAGCTTGGCCAGCATTCTGGACCGTGATGATGCGAGTGCCGCTCTTGAGAGCGTGAAATGAGATATCTTTACCAACATGGCGTAGCAGAGCTTTACCGATACTATGATCTGAAAGATAGGTATTAGGAGAAGTCGGTCGTAGAGTAAAAAATTTTGTCCATTGAGTAGTGTGAAACAAAGTGTCTAAGGGGAGTGCGCGATGAGCTAGTCGTTTCTGAGACGAACGAGAAGGAAGTGTCGAATCGTCATGTAAGGGTCGTGGTCGTTTGTGCTTGGGACCGAGGTGGTCCGACGTGTGACAGGCAGGCAATTCGAAAATTGCTGCACCGTTAAGGGAGAAGCCGGAATCAAGGTCAAAGAATAGCGAAGGTCAGACATATCGAAAGGGCCAGTCGGGTCCCTGGTACCTGAAGCAGGTGACGAACCGGCACCAGCAAGAGGTACAGGGGTATTAGGGTTGTCCGTAGAGTTGTCCATTAACAAGGTAGGGTCAGAACTAGGTGCGGTATCAAGGGGCCCGGGGGTAGGTTCACAGATTAGGGCATCCATGGTTAGGTTACTTCTTTCTTTTTGATTTTAAGAAAAAAAAAGAAAGAAAATAAAATAAAAAATAAAAAAAAGAATAAAAAAAAAGGGGGGAACGTGGAGGAATAGCTCCTAGGAGGAATGAAAGGGGCGTAAATCCCCCTCCGCGCCCAAGAGGACCTCAACACCGCAAGTAGTGCAGATGCTGCATGGAACCCGTGCCATACCCTACCCTTCATGCCAGTAAACCAGCAATCCGGGATAGCAACCTCACATCCACCGAGCCACCTCGGTGGACAAAAGAGAGGGCGGCCGGATATCCGAAACAAAGCATATCGCCTTCGGCCACCACCCCCGGAATCCGAAAGGTGGCATCCAGAGATACACCCATTGCCCGAAAGATACCCAAGGCCATCCCCCGGGAGACCGGAGAGGGATCGGGACATCCCCAGGCGATCCAGATTCCATGGCAAACTACACCACCGCCAAGAACCTCAACGGAATGGGATTGGACCACGGTACCCTTCCCCCTACCTAGGAACTAGAATGCCTGTGGAGAGTAGCTCCCAGGGTAAAAATGGGAAGGAAATAAGGGAGGTATGAGGAGGAGGAGGAAAGGGAAAAGGGAGGATGGGGAAGATGGGAAAGGGGAGGGGGGATTGGGGGGTAATTAGGTTCGGTCTGAGGAAGAAGACCAAGAGGTCCAATTCCTCAGACTGATAGCCTCTTTACCTCGTCAAGGAGCCCCGCTTAAAGAGGAGTTAACAATAAGCTTTGTTAAATTTACACGACTATAATTTAATGTCACACGACATTCTAATACCAGTGACAAGACACTTAACAGTATTACACAAAACATTAACAGTGTCCAGTAAAGCAATAACAAAGAACTACAGACCAATAGCGCTAACGTCCCATATTATAAAAATTTTTGAAAGGGTTCTAAGAAGCAAGATCGCCACTCATCTTGATACCCATCAATTGCACAACCCAGGGCAGCATGGGTTTAGAGCAGGTCACTCCTGTCTGTCCCAACTACTGGACCACTACGACAAGGTCCTGGATGCTCTAGAAGACAAACAGAATGCAGATGTTATATGTTATATACACATGGTGTAATAGCACACAAAATGCGTGATAAAGGAATAACAGGAAAAGTTGGTAGATGGATCTATAATTTCCTAACAAGTAGAACACAAAGAGTAGTAGTCAACAGAGTAAAGTCTGAGGCAGCTACTGTGAAAAGCTCTGTTCCACAAGGGACAGTACTTGCTCCCATCCTGTTCCTTATCCTCATATAGACAGGGATATAAGCCACAGTGCCGTGTCTTCCTTTGCAGATGACACCCGAATCTGTATGACAGTGTCCACCGTTGAAGACACTGCAAGACTCCAAGCAGACATAAACCAAATCTTTAAATGGGCTGCAGAAAACAATATGAAGTTCAATGATGAGAAATTTCAATTACTCAGATACGGAAAACGTGAGGAAATTAAAATCTCATCGGAGTACAAAACTAATTCCAACCACACAATAGAGCGAAAAACTAATGTCAAAGACCTGGGAGTGATCATGTCAGAGGATCTCATCTTCAAGGACCATAACACCGTAGCAACCACATCTGCTAGAAAAATGACAGGATGGATAATGAGAACCTTCAAAACCAGGGATGCCAAGCCCATGTTGACACTTTACAGATCGCTTGTTCTATCTAGGCTGGAATATTGCTGCTCACTAACTGCACCTTTCAAGGCGGGTGAAATTGCCGACCTTGAAAATGTGCAGAGAACCTTCACGGCACGCATAACTGCGATAAACCACCTCAATTACTGGGAATGCTTGAAGTTCCTAAACCTGCACTCTCTAGAACGCAGGCGGGAGAGATGCATTATTATATACACGTGGAAAATTCTCGAGGGACTAGTACCAAACTTGCACACGAGAATCACTCCCTACGAAAGCAAAAGACTCGGCAGGCGATGTAACATCCCCCCAATGAAAAGCAGGGGTGCCACTAGCACGTTGAGGGACAACACAATAAGTGTCAGGGGCCCAAGATTGTTCAACTGCCTCCCAGCATACATCAGGGGGATTACCAACAAACCCCTGGCTGTCTTCAAGCAGGCACTGGACAGGCATCTAAAGTCGGTACCTGACCAGCCAGGCTGTGGTTCGTACGTTGGACTGCGTGCGGCCAGCAGTAACAGCCTGGTTGATCAGGCTCTGGTCCAACATGAGGCCTGGTCACAGACCGGGCTGCAGGGGCGTTGACCCCTGGAATTCTCTCTAGGTAAACTCCAGGTAACTCCAGACACAAACCGTAACAGTGTCACACCAGACACAAAACCTTAACAGTGTCACACCAGACACAAACCTTAAGTGTCACACCAGACACAAGCCTTAACAGTGTCACACCAGACACAAACTCAGTGACAACCCACGTTGTCATGACCCCACCAACAACGTGTCATATCACACTACCTTTCTTGTCGTCATGACACGCTAACGTCTCTGTGTCTGCATAGACACCCTTGTCTCTGTGTTATGACACTTTCTCACAGTGTCACACGACACTTCTCTGTCACATGACACCCTCCGTGTCACCTGACACACATTCTAATCCGTGTCACACAAGACACCCTTTTCTCTTTGCCATAACACGCTTTCTTCTCAAACACTTTTCTCTGTGTCATGAACGCCTTCGCTGTAATTTCCTTTTGAACAGGGTCACACGACTCAATGACAGTCACATGAGCCATACTGTAATGTCGTGCGTCCATCAAAGCTGGGAAGAAGACCGAGTCAAGTATGGCAAGCTGGATACAATCGCTGATGCCATCCACAGCTCAGACCATACTGCAGTCGTGGACCAAGCTGGAATACCAAGCTGGGATCCACGTTCCTCACAAATCGTGGATCATACTGCCTTTATGCCAGGTTCCACTCCCTGACATAAACTATGGTGACGTCACACAGGGCGCTGCAGCCCAGTAATACTGGACGAGCAGTGCCCAAATGGTCCGTCAACCATTTGACCCAATTATCTTCTTCAGGGATTGCAACATCCTGGCAAGCTCACTCACACGTACGCCCCTCTCATATTTTTCTACAATCTCCTTCTTCAGTTCGATGGTGTTCCTCACTTTCTTTACCACAGGGGTGCCACTAGGAAGCTTCTTTGGACCCATGGTGACTTATTTCACAGCAATAAACACAATAAATTTATTGTGAAATGTTTGAATGAGCGCGCTGGGTAATGTTCTCTCAATGGTAAACAACGCTAGGCTGGCTCACAACGCCTGTGTGGTGAGATGCACAAGCGCAGGCAGGCGAACAGCTCTGGTACCCTGACTGATAGTCAAGAGAATGATCGGTTGGCGAGGGAAAATTTGACCGAAAAAAGCCATTGAAACTCGAAATTACCAATAGTCGGACCGACCGAAAGTTGAGGGCCCAATGTATAGTGGTCCCTCAGTTTTCATTGAAAATTCGTTCCAGAATGCTGTTTGAGTGCCGTTACCGAACGAATTTGTTCCCATAAGGGCAAATGTAAATTAGATTAGCCATTTCAGACCCCCAAAAATACAATTACAAAAGCACTTACATAATTGTTCGAGTTTGGAGGTGAAAGAAAACCGAGGGTCCACTGTATTTGGGAGTTGACTTGTCAGCAGATGGGTTTATGAAGGATCAGGTTAACAATAGAATTAAAGAAGGAAAAAAGGTGAGTGGTGTGTTGAGGTATCTGTAGAGACAAAAAACGTTATCTATGGAGACAAAGAAGGGAATGTATGAAAGTATAGTGGTACCAACACTCTTATATGGGTGTGAAACATGGGTTGTAAATGCTGCAGCGAGGAGGAGGCTGAAGGTGTAAATATTATGCAGAGAATTCGGAGTGTGGAAATTAGGAGGAGGTGTGGAGTTACTAAAAGTATTTGTCAGAGGGCTGAAGAGGGGTTGTTGAGGTGGTTTGATCATTTAGAGAGAATGGATCAAAGTAGAATGACTTGGAGAGCATATAAATCTGTAGGGAAAGGAAGGAGGGGTAGGGGTCGTCCTCGAAAAGGTTGGAGGAAGGGGGTAAAGGAGGTTTTGTTGGCGAGGGGCTTGGACTTCCAGCAAGCGTGTGTGAGCGTCTTAGATAGGAGTGAATGGAGTCGAATGGTTTTTGGGACCTGACGAGCTGTTGGAGTGTGAGCAGGGTAATATTTAGTGAAGGGTTTCAGGGAAACTGGTTATTGATTTAGCCGGACTTGAGTCCTGAAAATGGGAAATACAATGCCTGCACTTTAAAGGAGGGGTCTGGGATAGTGACAGTTTGGAGGGACTATTCTAAACTGTAGTATCTGAGCCCCTCTGCAAAAAGAGTGATTATGTATGATTGAGGTGAAAGTGTTGAATGATGATGAAAGTATTTTCTTTTGGGGATTTTCTTTCTTTTTGGGTCACCCTGCCTCAGTGGGAGATGGCCGACTTGTTGAAAAAAAAAAATATATATATAAAATATGCAATAACTTTAACCCTTTCAGGGTCCGTGCCATAATTCTAAGGCTTTGAGTTGAGGGTCCATGAGCTCAGCTCACTCAGATAAGCTGTGAGTGGTAAATTTGGGCCTAGATATGAGAGAATACATCTATGTATTAAGTGTGCACCACATATAACAAATCCTGCAGCACACAGTGCATAATGAGAAAAAAAACTGAGACCGTAATTTTCGATTAAAACAGCGACTTTGCAGTGTTTTTCATATACTTTTTATAGTTGTATTTACTATTTCTTGGTCTCATTTGATAGAATGGAAGATATATTACAGAAATAGAGATGTTTTTGATTGGTTTTAGTTCAGGAAATGGCTTGAAACCGAGCTCAAAATAGCGGAAATGTTAAATTTTTGCCGATGTTCAAGAGTAAACAAATGACCTCACACGTCTAATACGCGCAAGCTGGTGGGTCTAATATACGTTCACAAATGTGGTGATATTATTTGTACAATTATTACAATATTGCATCACGGTAAATCTTCCATTTATTGGTTTGAATAAAAATTCATTATGTGAATAAAAAATCAAAATGAATTCATTTGTAAAGACTGAAAACATAACTAATGAACAGAGGAAATGTTAGGTTAGTGCCAGGAATGCCTGCATTGTTTATTCTGCAACCTATTTTGAAATTGGAATATTTTGAACTTTGAGTTAAATTGTGCTCAATCGATAGAATAGAAGTAATACTAGTGAAATAGCTAAGAGTTTGGTCGACTGGAATAATGTAATTGGCCTAAAATGGGAGTCAAATTCAGCAAAATCGCCGATTCGTAAATATTGCTGATGAATCAAAATTCACGAGAGCATAATTTTGTCAATTTTCCATGAAATTTCGTACTTTTTGTTTTATTACCTTCAGAAAAAGATTCTGTACCATTTCATAAGAAAAAATAAGAATTTTTTTTTTTAAATTCTTGGACACTGGTGCACCCTCTGAAATTTGGCCTCTGGACCCTGAAAGAGTTAAAACACTTGAAATTTTGGAAAGTTTCCAGACATAATAGAGAGATGTGCTCACAGAGAATGTAAACAAACTGGGTGGGGCGAGCCGTATTAGAAAGATGGGGGAGCCGTACAGCGAGTTTTGGTCATAATTTGAAATCACCATATTAGCCGAATGCTGTAAGGCAAAACGCTGTAAAGCGGGGCCTTACTCTATGTATATACAGTGGTACCCCGGTTTACGATGGTCCCCAAACTCACCCTTTTATGTAAGTTTATTTTTTTAAATGCTTTTGTAAGTGTAATTTTGGGGGTCTAAAAGGACTAGTCTATTTTACAACTTTTCTTAAGGAGATAAATTCGTTTGGTAATGGCACTTGAACAGCATTCTGGAATGAAAAAATATCGTAAACCGGGGTACCACTGTAATGTACTGTATGATAGGAATAAAGATTGTTTTGTATAATGTACTGAACTCCACTTAATATGAATAAAGTTTGTTTTGTTATGTATTTTAATTATTGAGGGTTGATGTTCAACTCTTAATATTATAAAAAAATACTATTTTACATATTCTTTGTGTGCAATGGTCATGCTGATGTGTGCGATATAACAGATCCAAATGACTTGTACAAGTTGCAGAGTCCATGTCAGCACAACACTTGTGGTTCTCAGTGTGAGACTTGTTGCCATGGATTTATACAGAAAAAATGGAGACCAGCTAATTACCAAGATAGCTTTGTTTGTGAACGTAAGTAATTCTTCTGCCAACACCATTGAGGTTCATGTTGATATGGACTTGACCCACCAAGAAGCCTAGTCTGGGACTGGGCTGCAAGGGTATTAAGTACTGATAACATCATTAAGATATCCTCCTTCAGGTGTAAAATGATCTGTACCCATTTTGTTGGGATTGACTGATTTTGCAATTGCTTAAATATGCTTGTGCTAGTTTTGAGGTTAGATGATCGTGTAATAGGGACGTACAGTAGTAAAATATGCTACCAAAATACTAATCAGTTTTGGGGGCTAAATTCAAATTCAAATTCTTTATTTCTGATATTACAAAACAAGAAATTTTTTGGAGTGAGATAAACAAGGTAAGAAAGCATAGGGAACGAATGGATTTGTCAGTTAAAAACAGGGAGGCGGCAATTTCATGTACTGGCCAGGGAGGTACAACATGGTTTAGGAGTGAAGAAGAGCAGGATGTGAGTGTGGGGGAGGTGCATGAGGCATTACGTAGAATGAAAGGGGGTAAAGCAGCTGGAACTGACGGGATCATGACAGAAATTTTAAAAGCAGGGGGGATATAGTGCTGGAGTGGTTGGTATTTTTGTTTAATAAATGTATGAAAGAGGGGAAGGTACCTAGGGATTGGCAGAGAGCATGTATAGTTCCTTTATATAAAGGGAAGGGGGATAAAAGAGAGTGTAAGAATTATAGGGGAATAAGTTTACTGAGTATACCAGGTAAAGTGTATGGCAGGGTTGTTATTGAAAGAATTAGAGGTAAGACAGAGAGTAGGATTGCAGATGAGCAAGGAGGCTTTAGAGTGGGTAGGGGATGAGTAGATCAAGTGTTTACAGTGAAGCATATATGTGAACAGTATTTAGATAAAGGTAGAGAAGTTTTCATTGCATTTATGGATTTAGAAAAGGCATATGATAGAGTGGATAGGGAAGCAATGTGGCAAATGTTGCAAGTGTATGGAATAGGTAGTAAGTTACTGAAGGCTGTAAAGAGTTTTTATGAGGATAGTGAGGCTCAGGTTAGGGTGTGTAGGAGAGAGGGAGATTACTTCCAAGTAAAAGTAGGTCTTAGACAGGGATGTGTAATGTCACCATGGTTGTTTAATATATTTATAGATGGGGTTGTAAAAGAAGTAAATGCTAGGGTGTTGGGGAGAGGAGTGGGATTAAATTATGGGGAATTAAATGCAAAATGGGAGTTGACACAGTTACTTTTTGCTGATGATACTGTGCTTATGGGAGATTCTAAAGAAAAGTTGCAAAGGTTAGTGGACGAGTTTGGGAGGGTGTGTAAAGGTAGAAAGTTGAAAGTGAACATAGATAAGAGTAAGGTGATGAGGGTATCAAACGATATAAATATAGAAAAATTGGATATCACATTGGAGAGAGGGATTATGGAAGAAGTAAATGTTTTTAGATATTTGGGAGATGACGTGTCAGCGGATGGGTTTATGAAGGTTGAGGTTAACCATAGAATTGATGAAGGAAAAAAGGTGAGTGATGCGTTGAGGTATCTGTGGAGACAAAAAACGTTATCCATGGAGGAAAAGAAGGGAATGTATGACAGTATAGTGGTACCAACATTCTTATATGGGTGTGAATCATGGGTTGCAAATGCTGCAGCGAGGAGGAGGCTGGAGGCAGTGGAGATGTCCTGTCTAAGGGCAATGTGTGGTGTAAATATTACAGTGGACCCTCGGTTTTCGCCGAAAATTCTTTCCAGAATGCTGCTCAAGTGTCATTACCGAACGAATTTACTTCCTTAAGAAATAATGTCACGTAGGTTAGTCTATTTCAGACCCCCAAAAATACACTTGCAAAAGCACTTACGAAAATACACTTACATAAAAGGGCGAGTTTGGAGATGACCGAAAACCGAGGGACCACTGTATGCAGAAAATTCGGAATGTGGAAATTAGGAAAAGGTCTGGAGTTACTAAAAGTATTTGTCAGAGGGCTGAAGAGGGGTTGTTGAGGTGGTTTGGTCATTTAGAGAGAACAGATCAAAGTAGAATGACTTGGAGAGCATATAAATCTGTAGGGGAAGGAAGGCAGGGTAGGGGTCATCCTAGAAAAGGTTGGAGGGAGGGGGTAAAGGAGGTTTTGTGGGCGAGGGGCTTGGACTTCCAGCAAGCATGTGTGAGCATGTTAGATAGGAGTGAATGGAGACGAATGGTTTTTGGGACCTGACGAGCTGTTGGAGTGTGAGCAGGGTAACATTTTGTGAAGGGATTCAGGGAAACCAGTTAACTGATTTAGTTGGACTTGAGTCCTGGAAATGGGAAGTACAATGCCTGCACTTTAAAGGAGGGGTCTGGGATAGTGACAGCTAGGAGGGATTATTCTCAGCTGTCGTATCTGAGCGCCTCTGCAAAGACAGTGATTATGTATGAGTGTGGTGAAAGTGTTGAATGATGATGAAAGTATTTTCTTTTTGGGGATTTTCTTTCTTTTTGGTGGGAGACGGCCGACTTGCTGAAAAAAAAACAAAAAAAAAAACTGTGGTTTACATAACTAATGGTATTACTTCATATTATAAAATACTTATTACAGGAAGGCCACTAGTATGCCTAGGCATTTCAGGCAGACTTATACAAGATCTTACTCTATAGTGGCACAATAATTATACATACTGGTATTAAGGTTAGGTAATTGTAGTGATTAACTAGATTTACAAAATTGAGGTAGTTCAAAATATTCAAGAACTTAACAATTAGTGTATCTATTAATGAAAATGGTGTCGTATTGGCATGATACAGTTTCTATATTGGAGAGTCTTAGGGAAACTTATGACTAGCTTAAGAATTATGAAGCAATAGTTGTATTCAGAATTTTGTTTACAGTCATATGTAAATTAAGGGGAGTCACAGATATCAATAAGTGTATTTTGCTTTGGATACAGTGGACCCTCGGCTAACGATCTTAATCCGTTCCAGGAGCTAGACCTTTACCCGAAAAAATCATTATCTGAAACCTTATTTCCCATAAGAAATAATGTAAATACAATTAATCCGTTCCAGACATCCAAAAATATTCACAAAAAATTCATTTTGTAAAGATTAAATTTATAATTAAACATTTAAAATAACATTTACTTACCTTTATTGAAGAGACTTGCTGGCATCTGGAAGATAGGGAGGAGGAGTAAGAGAGTGCTTAGTGTTTGGAAGGAGAATCCCCCTCCAAAATGACTTCAGGTAACAAGTCCTTATCTGGGGTTACTTCCCTTCTTTTTCTTTGAATGCCATTAGGACCAGCTTGAGAGTCACTGGATCCCTGCCTCGTGAAATAGCTGTCCACAGTCCTCTGTTTCTGCCGACTCTTTAATACTTTCCTGAAGTGCAACATGGCTCTGTCACTGAAGTGGTTGCACAGATGGCTCATTTCAGCTTGCTCAGGGTGGTGTTTTTCAACAAAACTTTGCACATCGTTCCACTTGGAACTAATTTCCTTAAGCACTGAAGAAGGCACCTCCTTCTCTCTCTCTCCCTCCTCCTGTGAAGCAATAACCTCAGCTCTGGTCTGATGCTGTTCCAGTTCCAGCTCTTGCAGCTCTTCAGTTGTTAGCTCTACCTTGTGCTCCTCCACCAACTCTTCCACATCCTCACCACTCACCTCCAACCCCAGGCTGTTCCCCAATGCCACAATATCTTCCACAACAGGCACAGGGTCGTCAGGTCAGCCTCAAATCCTTCAAAATCCCTCTTTTCAACACAACCCGGCCACAGTGGTCTCCAAGCAGAGTTCAAAGTCCTGGAAGTCACTTCCTCCCAAGCCTTACCTATAAGGCTTATGCAATGCATGATATTGAAGTGATCTTTCCAGAACTCTCTTAGGGTCAATGCAGTGTCTGAGGTCACATCAAAGCATCTTTGAAACATTGCTTTGGTGTACAGTTTCTTGAAGTTTGCAATGACCTGCTGGTCCATGGGCTGGATGAGAGGAGTGGTGTTAGGAGGCAAGAACTTCACTCTGATGAAATTGAACTTGTCAGACAACAACTCTTCCAAGTTGTGAGGATGAGCAGGAGCATTGTCAAGTACCAGGAGGCACTTGAGTGGCAATTTCTTTTCCAGGAGGTATTTCTACACACTAGGGCCAAACACTCCAGTCATCCATTCCTTGAAAAAGTCTGTAGTGACCCATGCATTAGTGTTAGCCTTCCAATGCACACACAAATTATTCCTGTTAACATTGTGTTTCTTGAAGGCTCTGGGATTTTCTGTGTGATACACCAGTAAAGGCTTCACATTAAAATCACCACTGGCATTGGCACACATCATGAGAGTTAGTCTGTCTTTCATAGGCTTGTGTCCTGGCAGTGCCTTTTCCTCCTGAGTAATGAAGGTCCTGTTGGGCATTTTCTTCCAAAACAGGCATGTTTCATCACAATTAAACACTTGTTGGGGGAGGAATTCTTCAGCCTCTACGAACCCCTTAAATTCACTCACAAATTTTTCAGCTGCACGTTTGTCTGAGCTGGCTGCCTCACCATGCCTCACAACATTGTGTATACCACTACGTTTCTTAAACCTCTCAAACCAGCCTCTGCTGGCTTTAAAATCACTCGCCTCACCACTGGTTACAGGCATTGTCTTGACAAGATCTGCGTGCAACTGCCTTGACTTTTCACAAATTATCGCCGTGGAAATATTATCACCCACTATCTGTTTTTTTATTGATCCACACCAGCAATAACTTCTCAATTTCATCCACTGTTTTCGATCTTTGTTTCGTAAACATATCAACCGCTTTTGCAACCTTAGTTTCCTTGATTTCTTTTCTCTTTGCCAGGATAGTGGTGATAGTAGATTGTTTTTTTCCGTACATTCTGGCAAGCTCACCCACGCGTACGCCACTCTCATATTTTTCAACAATCTCTTTCTTCAGTTTGATGGTGTTCCTCACTCTCTATACCACAGGGGTGCCACTAGGAAGCTTCTTTGGACCCATGGTGACTTATTTCACAGTGACAATCACTAAACCACCAAAAAAGACACCAAATGTATTGTTAATGTTTGAAAGAGCACGCTGGGTATTGTTCACTCAAGTGTAAACAATGCTGGACTGGCGTCCTGGGAGGAGGCGCGCAGAGTGGGCAGACAGGTCTTGTATGTAATGCTAACCGAGTAAATATCGCTACCTGAGAAAAATATTGACCGTAAAAAGGAACAGTTAACAGAACAAATCGTTATCTGAGGGTCCACTGTATGTGCAAGATAGTCATTTTCATGTGGTTAGCTACCGATGGGGTGTGTAAGGGAGATAAGATGTTTTTTAACGGTGTTTTTGAAAATGGAGGTTGTGTCTGCAGTTCTAGAGTTTTCAGGCAGGGAGTTCCAGATTTTAGGCCCTTTTATGTACATTGAATTTTTGTATAGATTTAGCCGGACACGGGGAATGTCAAAGAGATGTTTGTGTCTGGTATTATGTCTATGGGTCCTGTTGCAACTATCAAGAAGTGTTTTAGTTCAGGGTTAATATTGGAATTTATGGTTCTATAGATGTAGATTGCAGAGTAGTAAGTGTGGATGTTATGAACAGTGATTAAGTTTAGGTCTTTGAAGAGTGGGGGGAAGGGGTGTTGCCTAGCATTGGAGTGCATGATACTTCTTACTGCTGCTTTTTGTTGGGTTATTATTGGCTTTAGGTGGGTAATTGCTGTTGATCCCCAAGCACAAATGGCATATGTGAGGTAGGGATAGATGAGTGAATATTATAGTGTGAGTAGGGCTAATTATGGTACATAGTAACGTTTCTTAAAGAGAATCCCCACAGTTTTGGACACTTTCTTTGTTATGTGTTGGATATGAGTGCTGAATTTCAGGTTGCTGTCGAGGTATGGGCCCAGGAATTTGCCCTCATTATGATTAACAATAGGAGTGTTGTCGATCTTAATGTTTAATTGTGCATCACCTGCTCTGTTACCAAACATAATATAGAAGGTCTTATCAGTGTTGAGTGTAAGTTAATTGGCTGTCATCCATGTAGATATTTTTAGTAATTCATCGTTAACAATGGTGTTGAGCGTGGCAAGATTTGGGTGGGAGATGACATAAGTCATGTCGTCATCAAAGAGAATTGGTTTCAGGTGTTGTGATACATTGGGAAGATCACTGATGTATAAGAGGAAGAGCAGGGGACCAAGGACACTTCTCCGTGGTACTGCAGTATCAAGTGGTCGTGTCAAGGAGGTTGTCTTTAATGGTGACATACTGATACCTATTAGTAAGGTAGGATGTGAAATATGCAAGTGCATGACCTCTTATACCATAGTGGTCAAGTTTATGGAGTAGGATGCCGTGGTTTACTGTGTTGAAAGCTTTCCTTAGGTCAATAAAAAGTCCTAATGGATATTCCTTATTTTCCAGTGCTGTGTAAAGCAGGTCTATCATTTTTACGATTGCATCGTTAGTGCTTTTATTTTTTCTGAAGCCAAATTGGCAGGGGTTGAGTATGCTTTGTGTTGTTAACCCTTTCAGGGTCCAAGGCCCCTCTCCAAAACTCGTTCTCAGGGTCCATGAATTTAAAAAAAAAAAAAAATTCTTGTGAAATGATAGTTTTTTTCTAAATCTAATAGGCTAAAAATACATTTTTGCGATCAATACTTACAGAGATATAGAGGATTGAAGTTGACCAAAATTGAACCGCTGATGGCAACATCGCTGACTTCCGGTTGGCCGGTAATCGTTTTTTTTTTTATTTCTTGAAGTTGTTTTCTGATCGATTTTAATTTTTTTTTTTCAAATAACTTTTATGGCCTGAGACCAATATAAGTGCTGTTTTTCAAATATTCACTTGCTAATTATTACACAATAATGACAAAGTTTGTTATCACTATTTTGTTTACATAACATATTATAGGTAGTAGGTTGGTAGACAGCAACCACCCAGGGAGGTACTACCGTCCTGCCAGGTGACTGTGAAACAGAAACCTGAAACTGTTTTACATGATGGTAGGATTGCTGGTGTCTTTTTTCTGTCTCATAAACACGCTGGATAACAGGTATATCTAGCTACTTCTACTTACACTTTAGGTCACACTACACTGGCATACACATGCATATATATACATACACACATCTAGGTTTTTCTTCTTTTTCTTAATAGCTCTTGTTCCTTTTATTTTCTCTATTGTCCATGGGGAAGTGGAAAAGAATCTTTCCTCCGTAAGCCATGCGTGTCGTATGAGGCGACTAAGATGCCGGGAGCAATGGGCTAGTAACCCCTTCTCCTGTACAAATCTACTAAAAACGAGAAGAAGAAAAACTTTATAAAATTGGGTTGTCTGAATGTGCGTGGATGTAGTGCGGATGATAAGAAAGAGATGATTGCCGATGTTATGAATGAAAAGAAGTTGGATGTCCTGGCCCTAAGCGAAACAAAGCTGAAGGGGGTAGGCGAGTTTCAGTGGGGAGAAATAAATGGGATTAAGTCAGGAGTATCTGAGAGAGTTAGAGCTAAGGAAGGGGTAGCAATAATGTTGAAGGATCAGTTATGGAAGGAAAAGAGGGAATATAAATGTGTAAATTCAAGGATTATGTGGATTAAAATAAGGGTCGGATGCGAAAAGTGGGTCATAATAAGCGTGTATGCACCTGGAGAAGAGGGAGGTAGAGGAGAGAGAGAATTTTGGGAGATGTTAAGCGAATGTATAGGAACTTTTGAACCAAATGAGAGAGTAATTGTGGTAGGGGACCTAAATGCTAAAGTGGGAGAAACATGCAGAGAGGGTGTAGTAGGTAAGTTTGGGGTGCCAGGTGTAAATGATAATGGGAGCCCTTTGATTGAACTTTGTATAGAAAGGGGTTTAGTTATAGGTAATACATATTTTAAGAAAAAGAGGATAAATAAGTATACAAGATATGATGTAGGGCGTAATGACAGTAGTTTGTTGGACTATGTATTGATAGATAAAAGACTGTTGAGTAGACTTCAGGATGTACATGTTTATAGAGGGGCTACAGATATATCAGATCACTTTTTAGTTATAGCTACAGTGGGAGTAAAAGGTAGATGGGATACAAGGAAAATAGAATCAGTAAGTAAAAGAGAGGTGAAGGTTTATAAACTAAAAGAGGAGGCAGTTAGGGTAAGATATAAACAACTATTGGAGGATAGATAGGCTAGTGAGAGTGTAGGCAATGGGGTCGAAAATGTATGGGTAGATTTAAAATGTAGTGTTAGAGTGTTCAGCAGAAGTTTGTGGTTACAGGCGAGTGGGTGCGGGAGGAAGAGGAGCGTGGTGGAATGATGATGTAAAGAGAGTAGTAAGGGAGAAAAAGTTAGCATATGAGAGGTTTTACAAAGTAGAAGTGATGCAAGGAGGGAAGAGTATATGGAGAGAAAAAGAGAGGTTAAAAGAGTGGTGAAGCAATGTAAAAGAGAGCAGATGAGAGAGTGGGTGAGATGTTATCAGCAAATTTTGTTGAAAATAAGAAAAAGTTTTGGAATGAGATTAATAAGTTGAGGAAGCCTAGAGAACAAATGGATTTGACAGTTAAAAATAGGAGAGGAGAGTTATTAAATGGAGAGTTAGAGGTATCGGGAAGATGGAGAGAATATTTTGAGGATTTGTTAAATGTTGATGAAGACAGGGAAGCTGTGATTTCGTGTGTAGGGCAAGGAGGAATAACATCTTGTAGGAGTGTGGAAGAGCCAGTTGTGGGTGTAGGGAAGTTCGTGAGGCAGTGGGTAGAATGAAAGGGGGTAAGGCAGCTGGGATTGATGGGATAAAGATAGAAATGTTAAAAGCAGGTGGGGATATAATTTTGGAGTGGTTGGTGCTATTATTTAATAAATGTATGGAAGAGGGTAAGGTACCTAGGGATTGGCAGAGAGCGTGTATTGTTCCTTTGTATAAAGGCAAAGGGGACAAAAGAGAGTGCAAAAATTATAGGGAAGAAGTCTGTTGAGTGTACCTGGTAAAGTGTATGGTAGAGTTATTATTGAAAGAATTAAGAGTAAAACAGAAAGCAGGATAGCAGATGAACAAGGGGGCTTTAGGAAAGGTAGGGGTGTGTAGACCAAGTGTTTACAGTGAAACATATAGGTGAACAGTATTTGGATAAGGGTAAAGATGTTTTTGTGGCATTTATGGATTTGGAAAAGGCGTATGATAGGGTAGATAGGGGGCAATGTGCCAGATGTTGCAGGTGTATGGAATAGGAGGAAGGTTACTGAAAGCAGTGAAGAGTTTTTATGAGGATAGTGAGGCTCAGGTTAGAGTGTGTAGGAGGAAGGGACTATTTCCCAGTAAAAGTGGGCCTTAGACAAGGATGTGTGATGTCACCGTGGTTGTTCAATATATTTATAGATGGGGTTGTAAGAGAAGTGAATGCGAGGGTCTTGGCAAGAGGTGTTGGGCTAAAAGATAAAAAGCAAATACAAAGTGGGAGTTGTCACAGTTGCTTTTTGCTGATGACACTGTGCTTTTGGGAGATTCTGAAGAGAAGCTGCAGAGGTTGGTGGATGAATTTGGTAGGGTGTGTAAAAGAAGAAAATTGAAAGTGAATATAGGAAAGAGTAAGGTGATGAGGATAACAAAAAGAATAGGTGACGAAAGATTGGATATCAGATTGGAGGAGAGAGTATGGAGGAGGTGAATGATTCAGATATTTGGGAGTGGACATGTCGGCGGATGGGTCTATGAAGGATGAGGTGAATCATAGAATTGATGAGGGAAAAGGGTGAGTGGAGCACTTGGAGTCTGTGGAGACAAAGAACCTTGTCCATGGAAGTAAAGAGGGAATGTATGAGAGTATAGTTATACCAACGCTCTTATATGGGTGTGAAGCATGGGTGATGAATGTTGCAACGGGAGAAGGCTGGAGGCAGTGGAATGTCATGTCTGAGGTCAATGTGTGGTGTGAATATAATGCAGAGAATTCGGAGTTTGGAAATTAGGAGGGGGTGCGGGATTACCAAAACGATTGTCCAGAGAGCTGAGGAGGGGTTGTTGAGGTGGTTTGGACATGTAGAGAGAATGGAACGAGACAGAGTGACTTCGGGGTGTATAAATCTGTAGTGGGGGGAAGGCGGGGTAGGGGTCGGCCTAGGAAAGGTTGGAGGAGGGTAAAGGAAGTTTTGTGTGCGAGGGCTTGGATTTCCAGCAAGCATGTGTGAGCGTATTTGATAGGAGTGAATGGAGGCATATGGTTTTTAATACTTGACATGCTGTTGGAGTGTGAGCAAAGTAACATTTATGAAGGGATTCAGGGAAACCGGCAGGCCGGACTTGAGTTCTGGAGATGGGAAGTACAGTGCCGGCACTCTGAAGTAGGGGTGTAAATGTTGCAGTTTTATAACTGTAGTGTAAAGCACCCTTCTGGCAAGACAGTGATGGAGTGAATGATGATGAAAGTTTTTCTTTTTCGGGCCACCCTGCCTTGGTGGGAATCGGCCGATGTGTTAATAAAAAAATAAAAAATAAAATTTACAAATATTTACAATAAAAAATTTTGTTTATTTCTATTGTTCAATCACTGGACATGTTTCTAGAAGTTCTGCAGCCTGTGGAAGTCTCTGAAACATAGTTCCATGCACAGTAGTGTTTTACATTCCACACACATAAAACGAGTATCTCTGCATTGTTGTGGGCATTTTTTTGTATGTGCACAGACAAAACACCTCTTCTGAGCCTTTTTCTTGCAAGCAGTAGCAGGCAGTTTTGCTAGGAAGTGTTCACTAGGCCTCAGACGAGAGGGTAGGTGTTGATAACTTGGTGTTGGGCGGTTTTCTATTGCAGGTGTTGTTCCTTGGTACTTGAATATTATTTGTCTGATGACAGACAAACAAAATTCACCATATGGTTGTTTGTTTGTGGTCTTCAACTTATAAATATTATAAGCATTGAGCATGGTAATGTCCAGAATGTGAAAAAAGAGTTTTATGTACCACTTATAACTCTTGCGAACACAATCAGCAAATCCAATCTGCATATCACATTTGTCCACTAAGCACATATTGAGGGTGTAGTCAATCACAGCTGCAGGTTTTAGAATGGGTTACTTGGTCTCTCTACTCACCCTTCCAGTGTCTGTCATTTTGTTAGGGTGAATTGATGACAACAGTGTGACATCTCGTTTGTCATGCCACCGAAATGCCATGATGTCATTGGCAGCAAACACCTGCACCTGACCTACGAATGCCTGCATTGAACCTAGGCATATGCTTACGATTTGCACGTACTGTACCGCACACATCTGTCAAGTTCACTGTAAAAAATCACTGAGGAGGGCTTGTGTACCAGTTATCAGTATATAATATATGCCCCTTACTAAGATATACGTAGTTCCATCATTGTTCTAACCACATCACCAGAGATACCCAATAACCTCCTGGTATCTTGCAATGTATAACTTCCAGTGTACACAATAATATCAAATACAATACCACTGTAGCAATCACAAAGCACAAACAACTTTATACCAAAGCGTTTCCTCTTGCTTGGTATATACTGCTTGAACGACAGTCTACCTTTGAACAGAATCAGTGACTTGTCAATAACAAAACTTCCTGAAGGGATAAAAATGCATATTGAATTTCTCTTTCAGCTACAGAAACATATTCCTAATCTTATATAACCTGTCGTTTCTGTCAGGCCTGGTTTTGTCTGGGAAATGTAGCATACCTATCAATGCTAAATCGATTCACTGATATTATATCACTGAAACCTGGTGTTGCAATCAGGCGGTCTGTCGACAAGTATGATTTGACACTGTGCTTATACACATGTGGCATAAGCATTTTGTGGTAAGAAAAGATACATCTCAGCCACAGTTGTCTCTTTCCACCTGTTGAGGCGTGATGTTGGTGAAAGTATTGTGTTTGCCATGGTGTACTCATAGTATCTGTTGCTTTCTCTAACAATAATTTCCATCAGGGGATCGTCAAAAAATAACTGAAACATTCCCGTTCAGTGGCATTGTTTCCAAGTGTATGATGGGGGTATTCCACATTGACTTTCATCAAACTGATGAGGATTGGGAATAAAATTGTCAGTTTCCTGCCAATCCCAGGTGCGGTCTGCTGGTGGGTACTGGATATTTACAGGGGTTGTTGGGGTTGGTGGGTGGGTGAGGATGGCCTTTGTTGTAGCTGAGCTGACTCAGCGCGTCGGTGCCAGCATGGTCCACTGCTGGTGCCTCGCGCCTGGCACCACCACCACTACCAGATGCATGCACATTTCTCATCCCAATTGCAACACTATCATTGTCATTTTTACTATCACTTCCTGTTGTACGCCCACGGGATGTACTCCGAGATGTACTCCTTCTCCTTGGAGCAGCATATGGCACGCTACCAGAGCGCATATACCGTCAAAATACTGACACTTCACTGGAGAATATTCTGCTTCACTCTCGCTACTGGAACTGTTTTGAAAGCTTGGAGTTCATATTCACTATCCTATCATCACCATTGCTCACATCAGAGTCCGGGATATGAGTAAATAACAGTTTCCCCCTTTCGTTCTGGTACAATTGAGCGTGAACAAGATGCCACAGCACCGGAGGTGGAAGGCTGGTCGTCTGGGTTTTCCAGCTTGAGAGTCACTGTACCCCTGTTGCACAAAAAAATCTGTCCAAAAGGTCTGTTTCTGGCATCTCTTTAGATTTGCCTAAAATGGGACAAGGCATATTGCCATTCGTCTTAGGTACAACTTCTTTTAATTCTATAATGTTTCTCGCCTTCTTTATCAAAGGGCTGGCACTCAGAACTTTCTTTGGCCCCATGGTGGTTTATTTAGCAGTTGCACTCAATAAACAAGCACAAAAAGCAATGGATTATTATGAAATGTTTCAGCTGAATGCATGGGGTGATGCTCACTCAACGATAAACAAAGCAGACTGAGTCACTCAGTGCTTGAGTGGCTGAGTGATGCTGCAGGCGGGCGAGTTCAGTACAGACCATTGTCAACTCTACGGAAACCGAGGTGATGTACGAAAACTGGGACAAAATTTCAATGGAAAAAGTTGTGAAAATTGAATCCTACGAAAACTAGAGAGCACAAAACCAAGGTTCCTCGGTATTACCAAATTAATGACTAATGATGCTATCACAGAATGATTCATAGCAAGCTTACTTTATTTAATCATGATCCTCTGTTTTGATTATTTATCAAAATAAACACAAATTTCAAACCATACTTAAAATATCTAACATTTTTAACCCCTTAACTGTCCAAATGTAGATCTATGTTCTCTTGCCCAGCACTCTGATTTTGAAAAAAAAAAAAAAAAAATTAAAGAGGGCATTTTTCTCACATGTAGTAGGATAAAAAAAAAGTTTAGGGTCAGTACTTACCTAGATATAAGGCCGCTAAGTTGGTGCTGGATGCTCCCTGATGGCAACATGGAGTCCTGCCACTTGCAGAAATGTTGTGGATACCCCTTTTTTTCCTCGTTTTTTTAATTTATATAAATTTTATGTTCTGATAATTACGATTTGTAGTAGTTCTATTGATTTCATAGCCAATGTTTGTTCTGACACTTATATTACGTACTGAAATAGTACTCAAATAGTCACAAACACACTGACAGCTTACTTTATTTAATCATGATCCTCTGTTTTGATAATTGATCAAAATAAACACAAATTTCAAACCATACTGAAAATATCTAACAACATTTTTAAAAGACTCTGATATCGATGGCAGATTAAATGTAGTCTGAATGCTATTATAAATGTAATATAAAAAGCAGTACAAATGTACTATGCATAACAATAAAAATGTAACATAAAAACAACACTGTATAAATGTAATGTAAATGCCATTATAAATATAAATGACAAAGATAACAAATTGACACAATTATTAACATATTTAGATGCAAATCCGTTCTCCACTGTTACACGTACAGTAAACACTCATAAGTCGCATAGGTTGTAACTGGATGTATTGGCCCATCTTGGACCATTAACAAGTCACAACAGAAGATGAAACAGGGAGCCAGTATATATAGAGAGAAGCAGTCACAGTATTGTACCTTTTTATTCTTTACAGCTCGCATTTTCAATTCAAATTCAAATTTTTATTTCTTTTTTGTACTACATATAATATACATAGTTGACATGTAGCAGAACACTGGTAGGCATAAAAAGAAAGCCAATGGCATGCAAAGCAATCTGGGTAAACTAATCAATATTATGTGATTTAAATTTACTTTTTTATTTCCAACAGTAGTGTACCAGTACCATCATGGTGCACTGGGGCACATTAGTGGAGCACATTATCATCATAGAGTGCCCATCACCCCTTGAGTGAGGCCATTTTTCTGGTATGTGTGTGTGGGGTCATGTACTATGCCTGGGGTATGCCTGGAGGTTGTTCCGAGGGTCACCCCGAGCCTGGTCCATGAAAAGGCCTCAAGGTGGATCAAAGGCTTGATCAGATACTATAGTCTCTGTGACTGTTGATCTATTTTCCATCATATTATTACCCATCTCATTTCTGGATATTAATTATGGCACTCAAAATGAATAAAAGTGATGCTGGACATAACAAGAAGACAATTATGTGTGAAACTAAGAATTTCATAGAAAATTGTACGTATATATAATTTATATGATTATTGACTAAGTTGGTTGATTGATAATAAAGTCTAGTAAAAGTTATTAAATGAGAAAATTGTGAAGCAGAGTGGAGTCAAACGGCAGTCATTATGGCCCTTAATTATTCTCTGCCTTCTCACAGCACCACCCAGTTTCTTCTCTGAATATTAATCTTCGCACACAAAAGACAGTCATACCTCGGTTGCGATATTAATCCGTCAGAGAGGGCATATCTTTAACGAAACAATCGTTAACCGAATCAATTTTCCCCATAAGAAATAATGGAAATAAAATTAATCCGTCCAAGACTTTCAAAAGTAGTAAAATAAAATATTTTTAGAACTTTTTTGACATTAAATAATACACAATTTAATGAACAATAAATAAATACACATGTAAATATAGTACAATAACATGTCACTTACTTTTATTGAAGAGTTGTTGATGTGTGGAGGATGGGAGGAGGAAAGGATGGAGTATAGTATGCTAGTGTTTGGAAGGGAATCCTTCCATTAACACTGCAGGTGGCAAAGTTCTTTTCTGGGGTTACTG
Organism: Cherax destructor; assembly: GCA_009830355.1. Taxonomy (NCBI): domain Eukaryota; kingdom Metazoa; phylum Arthropoda; class Malacostraca; order Decapoda; family Parastacidae; genus Cherax; species Cherax destructor. Next base: position 29,113 of record WNWK01024702.1, read on the forward strand.
GCCTTTTTCTTTTAATGCCACACTCCCTGCATGAATGGTACACTTCCTGCATGCCTGCTACCTCCCTGCATGCCTGCTACACTCCCTACATGCCTGCTACACTCACTGCATGCCTGCTAAACTCCCTGCATGCCTGCTACACTCCTTGCATGCCTGCTACCTCACTGCATGCCTGCTACACCTCCTGCATGCCTGCTACACTCCCTGCATGCCTGCTACACTCCCTGCATGCCTGCTACCTCACTGCATGCCTGCTGCACTCCCTGCATGCCTGCTA
>WNWK01024703.1:0-29388 GCA_009830355.1 Cherax destructor
ACAAGGTAGGGTCAGAACTGGGTGCGGTATCAGGGAGGGGCCCAGAGGTAGTAGGTTCACGAATTGGGTCGTCCATGGTTAGGTTACTTCTTTCTTTTTGTTTTTAATAAAAAAAAAAAGAAAATAAAGAGAAAAAAAAGAATAAAAAAAAGGGGAGAACGTGGAGGAATAGCTCCTAGGAAGAATGAAAGAGGAGTAAATTCCCCCTCCGTGACCAAGAGGACCTCAACACCGCAAGTAGTGCAGATGCTGCATGGAACCTGTGCCATACCCTACCCTTCATGCCAGTAAATTAGCAATCTGGGATAGCAACCTCACATCCACCGAGCCACCTCGGCGGACAAAAGAGAGGGTGGCTGGATACCCACAACAAAGCATGCCTCCTTCGGCCACCACCCCAGGAATCCAAAAGGCGGCCTCCAGAGATACACCCGTCGCCCAAAAGATACCCAAAGCCACCCCCTGGGAGACTGGAGAGGGATCGGGACATCCCCAGGCGATCCAGATTCCACAGCAAACTACACCACCGCCAAGAACCTCAACGGAATTGGATGGACCACGGTACCCTTCCCCCTACCTAGGAACCAGAATGCCCATGGAGAGAAGCTCACAGGGTAAAAATGGGAAGGGAATAAGGGAGGGAGGAGGAGGAGGAAAGGGAAAAGGGAGGATGGGAAAGATGGGAAATGGGAGGGGGGATTGGGGGGTAATTAGGTTCGGTCTGAGGAAGAAGACCAAGAGGTCCAATTCCTCAGACCGATAGCCTCTTTACCTCGTCAAGGAGCCCCCCTTAAAGAGGGTTGAAGACATTATCACAGATAGGCGGAAACCACTCATCTTTTGTACATAATTTTGCAAGGCTGAGATTACCTCCTCGTGTACCATCTTTCGCTTATGACCTGCAATGAATGTGTAATGTCTCTGTATTGTACTGATAACGCCACTAGTTGGCGAAATGATATTTTATACCATTTTGTAAAAATTATGTATTTGTGGAAGGCCAGCAAGTTATTATATTCCCTGGTGAGCACTAAACCCTTATGAATCATACAACACCTGTAAGGGCCAGTAAGTTAAGAGGGAAAAAATGTCCAAAAGAAGGAAGACGATGGATGCATGCTAGGTCGTGCTGATGGTAGAGAGATGAGTGCCTGGTGGTTGGTCCACAACAGGCTTGCAGAGGAACAAATGAATGCTGATTCGCTCACTGCAGAAGCAAGAAGCTTCCCTCTCGTCGGGGGAGGAAGGGACGCTAGAAAAATGTCTGTAAACACTTTGCGGTGTCCAGCTCATGAAGGCAAATTTTAGTCTTTTTCGAACCTTAGTTATAACATCCTTATATTGTTGATACATGTTGGCAATATACTTTTATATTCACGAACTCTGCCACATTCGTATCTATAATGCATGAGATTACGTTTATCCACCTTTCCATACACTTTAGTAACACAGGAAGTAGAAAATCTATGGGAACTTATCAAAGGTAATATCCTCTCTTGAAGTTGCCATAGTAACATTCCAAATATAAAAAGGTTAGCCGAACGAATTCTGGCCACCATTGTCTCAACTCTTTTGTATCCTCATTGTATAACGGCCAAGTTTCATCTATTGGAATCCCGTTATGCTAGAAATTCGTTATTTCACTGAATTTGCCTTTAAATATGTTAAAGCTTTTACATAGTGCCTTTTTTACAGGCTTATTTGAGAGCCTTACCTTATTTACTGCATAGTATACTATCCCATGGGATGCGATCCAGGATAGTTTACTAACGGGAAGGTAATTAGTTGCTGCTAAAGGAGCAGGGACGGCATAGGTAAGGATACTTACCTATACGTCTCGAGCTGTCTGTGAATAACTCAAAGGACTATTCCATTCTGAAGAGAACAGTCTAAGCATTAAAAGTTTTATTTAAATTACATAAAATTTTAAGAAATAATATTTGTCTTTAATTGGGATTCGTGTTTCACAGAGAAGATTTTCCTGCCAGTAAAACAAGGGTTCGTTGTCTTTTAAGCATCCTACAATCTACTCCACCAACTTGCAAACTGTGGAAACTACCATCAGTGTCAGCAGGCAGACCTAGACAGAGCTGCTGCTACACAGCCCAATAGACAAACTAAAAAAATAATCGGTTCAGGGAAGGCGAACCTGTGACCTCGAAGAATCAAATCAAACCCTCATGAGAAAATCATAATTACAAAAAGATGAAAATGACCCACAGATACTACTGAGGATTATTAGCCTAATAGGGAAACCTTCAGAGAACATAGGTTTAAAATAAGATTTAAACAAGAACAAAATTAATGCACATGTATAAGGACTGCCTTCAAAATCAGGTAATCTTTCCTGTTTTTGTACACTAGCATCATTTTACAGCAATTACTATTACAAAACGCCACTTCCCAAGGAAGTAAGGACAAACATATATACTCAACCTTCCCCTAAAGCAAACAGAAATCCTGAAACTACTTACCTTGCGACTTCATAAACCATTTCAGTCTCCCTCTCTGCCTGGATCCAATTTCACATTTCCCAGAGTAGAAATTCTGTAAGGGAAAACTGAATTAATAAAATTACTGAAAGACGTGACTTTTCAGTTCTCACTAGGAAGTTCTAGAGATGAATATGACATATAAGGCCATTTATAGTTATTTCTTTTTCCTCTACCCTGACGTTAAAGAGACGCATTTATTTTAAAAAGTAAAATTTGCTTGCAAAATGGGACAAATCGTGGATATCTGTACGACAGTCTGGGACAACAAGAACCTGGTAGGAAATATCACTCGCAGTCACCAACAATTAAATAGACTAAATTTGGTTGAAATGTGGGGAAGGTGCGTGAGGCAGTGGGTAGAGAAGTGGTGAAGTTGGGATAGATTGGATCAATCAGAAACGTTAAGGTCTTTGATAGAGACCTCAGTTGGCAACAACACAAGACGCTGACTGGTGGTAAGCAGTATTCAGGTGGCAACTGCAGCAGTCTTACCCATCAAAGAACTTGGAGACGAGGCGCAACATACCAATCATTCTAACATTTACTCTTCATGTATTTGTTGTGTAAATGCTGTTTCACTGTTGTGTAACTAGTGTAATTCTGTATTGTTTGTTTGTTCTGTTATTGTCTGTTCTGTAGCTTCTGTGTTATTGTTGTGCGAGTGTTGTATAACTTATCGATACAATAAAAATACAAATTTCTAAGTTCTGGCTACATTCTGCATGATTCACAATGTGTCCAAATGGATTTTTAGTGAAATTTATTAGTTGTTTTAATCTTTGACTAAAATGTTCTACGACAAGAAAAAAAAAGAGATGTATGTTAATCCTATTTCATTACGTTAATTGTATTAGAGGATTAAAAGTGTTTTGCAATGGAAAAAAATCTAAAATTATGTTCTGAAAAAAACGGAGTTGTGAAGGATTCAAAGTGTGTATGTGGGTGTACATGTGTGGGTGTTGTGCATGTGTGGGTGTGCATGTGCGGGTGTGCATGTGCGGGTGAGTGCATGCGTGTGCGTGCGTGCGTGCGTGCTGCGTCTGATCCTGCCTGCGGCACCAGGGTCTATGCTGATGGGAACAATTATTTTGATATTCGAAATGAGAAAAGATGAACCAACACTGTGATGATACTTTAGGCTCAGAAATATTTGAATACATTAAAAAGAAAGCTGACTTATTATTTCCTCAGAATAATTAAACAAGGCTTGCTTAATGCTTTTGTGTTCATGGAAAAGGGAGATTAAATATATAAAAGAACCAAGTAAAGAGAAAATTGTGATTGAGCATATATATATATATATATATATATATATATATATATATATATATATATATATATATTTTTTTTTTTTTTTTTTTTTTTTATTAACACATAGGCCGTTTCCCACCAAGACAGATTGGCCCAAAAACAAGAACTTCCATCATCATTCACTCCATCACTGTCTTGCCAAAACTGCAACATTAACACCCCTCGTTCAGAGTGCAGGCACTGTACTTCTCATCTCCAGGACTCAAGTCCGGCCTGCCGGTTTCCCTGAAACCCTTCATAAATGTTACCTTGCCTACACTCCAACAGCACGTCAAGTCCTAAAAACCATTTGTCTCCATTCGCTCCTATCTAACACGCTCACGCACGCTTGCTAGAAGTCCAAGCCCCTCGCACACAAAACCTCCTTTACCCCCTCCCTCCTGTTTCGTTCCATTCTCTCTACATGTCCGAACCACCTCAACAGCCCCTCCTCAGCCCTCTGGATAATAATTTTGGTAATCCCGCACCTCCTCCTAATTTCCAAACTCCGAATTCTCTGCATTATATTCACACTACACATTGACCTCAGACATGACATCTCCACTGCCTCCAGCCTTCTCCTCGTTGCAACATTCATCACCCATGCTTCACACCCATATAAGAGTGTTGGTATAACTATACTCTCATACATTCCCCTCTTTACTTCCATGGACAAAGTTCTTTGTCTCCACAGACTCCGAAGTGCACCACTCACCCTTTTCCCCTCATCAATTCTATGATTCACCTCATCCTTCATAGACCCATCTGCTGACATGTCCACTCCTAAATATATGAATACATTCACCTCCTCCATACTCTCTCCCTCCAATCTGATATCCAATCTTTCGTCACCTAATCTTTTTGTTATCCTCATCACCTTACTCTTTCCTAAATTCACTTTCAATTTTCTTCTTTTACATACCCTACCAAATTCATTCGCCAACCTCTGCAACTTCTCTTCAGAACCTCCCAAAAGCACAGTGTCATCAGCAAAATGCAACTGTGACAACTTCCAATTTGTATTTGATTCATTTCTTTTAACCCTACACCTCTTGCCAAGACCCTCGCATTCACTTGTCTTACAACCCCTTCTATAATTATATTGAACAACTACGGTGACATCACACATCCTTGTCTAAAGCCTACTTTTACTGGGAAATAATCTCCCTCTCTATTTTTCGTTGGGTTCAGAATGATTTTTGCGAAATTATTTCATACATAAATTTTCGCTTGGCCTATTCGGCAAAAAGTGCGTTGCTATTTCAACCAGAATCGCAAGTTTTACGTATTCAGCACGACATATATATGTGTGTGTACACTCACTCAATTGTGGTTGTAAGGGTAGATTCATAGCTCCTGGCCCCGCGGCTTCACTGTTCACCAAGTCACTCTCTCCTTGCTCCATGAACATTATCATACCTCTTCTTCTTTAAGCTATGTATGGTACCTACCTCCACTATCTCACTTTCCAGACTATTCCACTTGTGGGTGTATGTTAGTTACCATTCTGTCCAAGACACTTGTCACTAAGACACCTGGCCTATTTGTTTCTGTGTGTGTGTGTGTGTGTGTAGCAATGCTACAGTGAAAATGTGCTTCAATGTGCACACAAACACATCTTCAGAGGCAAGAGAAGCATATTTTATGTTAACCACTGAGGTGTTACATCACTGGGTGATGTGGCTTGGCCTGTCCCCTGGCGGCTTGCTACACCCAGGCTTGGCCTGTCCCCTGGCGGCTTGCTACACCCAGGCTTGGCCTGTCCCCTGGCGGCTTGCTACACCCAGGCTTGGCCTGTCCCCTGGCGGCTTGCTACACCCAGGCTTGGCCTGTCCCCTGGCGGCTTGCTACACCCAGGCTTGGCCTGTCCCCTGGCGGCTTGCTACACCCAGGCTTGGCCTGTCCCCTGGCGGCTTGCTACACCCAGGCTTGGCCTGTCCCCTGGCGGCTTGCTACACCCAGGCTTGGCCTGTCCCCTGGCGGCTTGCTACACCCAGGCTTGGCCTGTCCCCTGGCGGCTTGCTACACCCAGGCTTGGCCTGTCCCCTGGCGGCTTGCTACACCCAGGCTTGGCCTGTCCCCTGGCGGCTTGCTACACCCAGGCTTGGCCTGTCCCCTGGCGGCTTGCTACACCCAGGCTTGGCCTGTCCCCTGGCGGCTTGCTACACCCAGGCTTGGCCTGTCCCCTGGCGGCTTGCTACACCCAGGCTTGGCCTGTCCCCTGGCGGCTTGCTACACCCAGGCTTGGCCTGTCCCCTGGCGGCTTGCTACACCCAGGCTTGGCCTGTCCCCTGGCGGCTTGCTACACCCAGGCTTGGCCTGTCCCCTGGCGGCTTGCTACACCCAGGCTTGGCCTGTCCCCTGGCGGCTTGCTACACCCAGGCTTGGCCTGTCCCCTGGCGGCTTGCTACACCCAGGCTTGGCCTGTCCCCTGGCGGCTTGCTACACCCAGGCTTGGCCTGTCCCCTGGCGGCTTGCTACACCCAGGCTTGGCCTGTCCCCTGGCGGCTTGCTACACCCAGGCTTGGCCTGTCCCCTGGCGGCTTGCTACACCCAGGCTTGGCCTGTCCCCTGGCGGCTTGCTACACCCAGGCTTGGCCTGTCCCCTGGCGGCTTGCTACACCCAGGCTTGGCCTGTCCCCTGGCGGCTTGCTACACCCAGGCTTGGCCTGTCCCCTGGCGGCTTGCTACACCCAGGCTTGGCCTGTCCCCTGGCGGCTTGCTACACCCAGGCTTGGCCTGTCCCCTGGCGGCTTGCTACACCCAGGCTTGGCCTGTCCCCTGGCGGCTTGCTACACCCAGGCTTGGCCTGTCCCCTGGCGGCTTGCTACACCCAGGCTTGGCCTGTCCCCTGGCGGCTTGCTACACCCAGGCTTGGCCTGTCCCCTGGCGGCTTGCTACACCCAGGCTTGGCCTGTCCCCTGGCGGCTTGCTACACCCAGGCTTGGCCTGTCCCCTGGCGGCTTGCTACACCCAGGCTTGGCCTGTCCCCTGGCGGCTTGCTACACCCAGGCTTGGCCTGTCCCCTGGCGGCTTGCTACACCCAGGCTTGGCCTGTCCCCTGGGGGCTTGCTACACCCAGGCTTGGCCTGTCTCCTGGGGGCTTGCTACACCCAGGCTTGGCCTGTCTCCTGGGGGCTTGCTACACCCAGGCTTGGCCTGTCTCCTGGGGCTTGCTACACCCAGGCTTGGTCTGTCTCCTGGGGGCTTGCTACACCCAGGCTTGGCCTGTCCCCTGGCGGCTTGCTACACCCAGGCTTGGCCTGTCTCCTGGGGGCTTGCTACACCCAGGCTTGGCCTGTCTCCTGGGGCTTGCTACACCCAGGCTTGGAGTTAGTAATCCACTCGTGCGGTAGCACTAAATCCGTGTCTATGATAAAATGAAATTTGATCAAAGTATGGAGAAGATAGTTAGGATCCCTTGGATCAAGAACCTTTCACCAGCATTAAGGGTCCCCACCTCACTCTCTTTAAAACTAAGCATTTCCTGGGTTTATTTCCTTGTTCATGACTACTCTTCCAATTGCCATGTGGGATGACTTCACGAAGGACACTGACGTCTAGAATCTAGAATTTGGAAGTCGCTATTTTGGTGTGCTTCTTTTATAGTTTCGTTGCTGTGGAATATCTACACTATAGATAAGGCTCCATCCTCTCTAAGGTATATATATATATATACCGCGAACGTCAGAGTGGTGTGATAAGCTCAATATTATTCTTATTATTTTTATTATTATTACGAGTGAATAACTCTCCGGTATGAATCCTCATGCAATTCTGTTGACTGATTTTGGAGGCGTAGTTCATACGCCTTTTGTGTATCCATGTGCTGTGTTACCCTCGACAGTACCAGGATATATTATCTTCCTCCATAAGGTAACTATAATGCAACAAAATAGATTAATGAAAAGCTTTCTTACTTTAGTAGTCTTGATGGTATCTGAAGACTCACGCTGGACACCCGATTTGTCAGGAGGCGGTACGCTGGTACCCACCTTGTCAGGGGACGAGTGTGGCAGAGACGCCGGTACCCACCAGGTCAGGGGACGAGTGTGGCAGACACACACTGGTACCCACCATGTCAGGGGATGAGTGTGGCAGACACACTGGTATCCATCATATCAGGGGACGAGTGTAGCAGACACACTGGTACCCACCATGTCAGGAGACGAGTGTAGGAGAGAGACGCTGGTACCCACCATGTCAGGGGACGAGTGTGGCAGACACTGGTACCCACCATTTCAGGAGACGAGTGTAGGAGAGAGACGCTGGTACCCACCATGTCAGGGGACGAGTGTAGGAGAGACAGGCTTGTACCCACCATGTCAGGGGACGAGTGTAGGAGAGACACGCTGGTATCCACCATGTCAGGAGACGAGTGTAGGAGAGAGACGCTGGTACCCACCATGTCAGGGGACGAGTGTAGGAGAGACACGCTTGTACCCACCATGTCAGGAGACGAGTGTAGGAGAGAGACGCTGGTACCGACCTTGTCAGGGGACGAGTGTGGCAGAGACGCCGGTACCCACCAGGTCAGGGACGAGTGTAGGGAGACACGCTGGTACCCACCATGTCAGGAGACGAGTGTAGGAGAGAACGCTGGTACCCACCATGTCAGGGGACGAGTGTAGGAGAGACACGCTTGTACCCACCATGTCAGGGGACGAGGTAGGAGAAACACGCTGGTACCCACCATGTCAGGGGACGAGTGTAGGAGAAACACGCTGGTACCCACCATGTCAGGGGACGAGTGTAGGGGAGACACGCTGGTACCCACTATGTCAGGGGACGAGTGTACGGGAGACACGCTGGTACCCACCATGTCAGGGGACGAGTGTAGGAGAGACACGCTGGTACCCACCATGTCAGGGGACAAGTGTAGGAGACACACGCTGGTACCCACCATGTCAGGGGACGAGTGTAGGAGAAACACGCTGTTACCCACCATGTCAGGGGACGAGTGTAGGAGAGACACGCTGGTACCCACCATGTCAGGGGACGAGTGTAGGAGAGACACGCTTGTACCCACCATGTCAGGGGACGAGTGTAGGAGAGACACGCTGGTACCCACCATGTCAGGGGACGAGTGTAGGAGAGAGAGACGCTGGTACCCACCATGTCAGGGGACGAGTGTGGCAGACACACTGGTACCCACCATGTCAGGAGACTAGTGTAGGAGAGACACGCTGGTACCCACCATGTCAGGGGACGAGTGTAGGAAAGACACGCTGGTACCCACCATGTCAGGGGACGAGTGTAGGAGAGACACGCTGGTACCCACCATGTCAGGGGACAAGTGTAGGAGAAACACGCTGGTACCCACCATGTCAGGGACGAGTGTAGGAGAAACACGCTGGTACCCACCATGTCAGGGACGAGTTTAGGAGACACACGCTGGTACCCACCATGTCAGGGGACGAGTGTAGGAGAGACACGCTTGTACCCACCATGTCAGGGGACGAGTGTAGGAGAGACACGCTGGTACCCACCATGTCAGGGGACGAGTGAAGGAGAGACACGCTGGTACCCACCATGTCAGGGGACAAGTGTAGGAGAGACACGCTGGTACCCACCATGTCAGGGGACAAGTGTAGGAGAAACACGCTGGTACCCACCATGTCAGGGGACGAGTGTAGGGGAGACACGCTGGTACCCACTATGTCAGGGGACGAGTGTACGGGAGACACGCTGGTACCCACCATGTCAGGGGACGAGTGTAGGAGAGACACGCTGGTACCCACCATGTCAGGGGACAAGTGTAGGAGAGACACGCTGGTACCCACCATGTCAGGGGACAAGTGTAGGAGAGACACGCAGGTACTTACCATGTCAGGGGACGAGTGTGGCAGACTCACGCCATTACCCACCATGTCAGGAGACGAGTGTAGGAGAGACACGCTGGTACCCACCATGTCAGGGGACGAGTGTAGGAGAGACACGCTTGTACCCACCATGTCAGGGAACAAATGGTATAAAATACCGACACAATGGAAAAATAAACACATAAGCAGTATAATGTGATCCTTTATTGACAACGTTTCGCCCACGCAGTGGGCTTTATCGAGTCACAGACAGATCTACCTTGAAAATGAGCAACATGGAGATATATATAGGGTACAGTCAGGTGGAGAATGCTGGGTCAGGTGGAGAAAGTAGTGTGATAGTAAAAAACAGTGTGACTTAAAGGACCTGCAGTGTACCATTCTTGAGTTCTAGGTGGGATAGCGTTGAAGAAGTTTCTTGGCAATAGGTTCAGCTATGTTGTAGAAGCCGTTGTTCTGGTTGAAGTTGTTGGATATACAGATGAGTGATGATTCTAGGATTCTTCGGTATTGCGTGTTGTCTTCTTTGGCGATGAGTCTTGCGTTTCTGTAGTTGATTAAATGGTTGTGTAAATTTCGGTGTTGAACACAGGCATTTCTTGAGTCGTCAGATCTGCCTGCGTACTGGTGTTCTGAAATGCGTGTTTGTAGGTCTCTGGATGTTTCGCCAACGTATAATTTGCTGCAGCTATCCCACCTAGAACTCAAGAATGGTACACTGCAGGTCCTTTAAGTCACACTATGTTTTTTACTATCACACTACTTTCTCCACCTGACCCAGCATTCTCCACCTGACTGTACCCTATATATATCTCCATGTTGCTCATTTTCCAGGTAGATCTGTCTGTGACTAGATAAAGCCCACTGCGTGGGCGAAACGTTGTCAATAAAGGATCACATTATACTGCTTATGTGTTTATTTTTCCATGTCAGGGAACGAGTGTAGGAGAGAGACGCTGGTACCCACCATGTCAGGGTGTTATCACTTGGTTATAGTGCTTCTCGTAACAAATTCATAAAAATGACAGGATTAACTCGTCTAAGATTCATCATAAACAAGGTTCACAGGCTTCTGCCTGTTTTATTTACAGTATTGATAATTACTTAGTTTTTATTATGAATTAATAATTCCATCTTTAAAACAGAACTTCTCATATCTTAATCACTATGAGCAAAACATATTCATTAACCATAGTATCACATCATATATAATATTAAATATTTGCAACTTGCTCTAGACAGAGATTCTAGTCTCCTTCACGAGGGGTCAAATTATATATATTTACAGACACAGGCATTTACAGGCCAAAACGCCACACTGAAGCAAATAACAGTTCTTACTCGGGGACCATTCATTAAACCCTTTTCTAAATCAGAGTCTATAAAAGGTGTAGCACTTAGACTCGATCACTTATTTCAAATTTCTGTAAGAGTTTCTACTCCGACCAATCAGACCGAGATATACCCTAGTAAAGGGCTTCCAAAATACTGGAGACTTATGAGGAAGCGAAGAGTGACAAAGCCAGATGCTCCACTAGACTCTTCCTTGACTAGTGAAATTGGCAACTAACAAGGTAAGGCTTTACCAGTCAACCTTAACTCGGTCTGTATAGGGGATGAGTAGCTAAAATTGTCTGCTGGTGCTAACCCGACAACACCAGCAGTTTAGAATATTTAAACATCCTATGTATAAAGCTAAACAATTTGTGGCCAGATATTATAAAGTCGAGTAAACCCATTTTAGCTATTAATGGAAATACTCCTTAATATAATATTAAGTGAAAAAGCCAAAATAACATTAATATATCATTTCTTTCTCGAAATGAGCAAAGGGCGTAACACAGGGGACGAGTGTAGGAGAGACACGCTGGTACCCACCATGTTAGGGGACGAGTGTAGGAGAAACACGCTGGTACCCACCATGTCAGGGGACGAGTGTAGGAGAGAGACGCTGGTACCCACCATGTCAGGGGACGAGTGTGGCAGACACACTGGTACCCACCATGTCAGGGGACTAGTGTAGGAGAGACACGCTGGTACCCACCATGTCAGGGGACGAGTGTAGGAGAGACACGCTGGTACCCACCATGTCAGGGGACGAGTGTAGGAGAGACACGCTGGTACCCACCATGTCAGGGGACGAGTGTAGGAGAAACACGCTAGTACCCACCATGTCAAAGGACGAGTGTAGGAGAAACACGCTGTTACCCACCATGTCAGGGGACGAGTGTAGGAGAGACACGCTGGTACCCACCATGTCAGGGGACGAGTGTAGGAGAGACACGCTTGTACCCACCATGTCAGGGGACGAGTGTAGGAGAGACACGCTGGTACCCACCATGTCAGGGGACGAGTGTAGGAGACACACGCTTGTACCCACCATGTCAGGGGACGAGTGTAGGAGACACACGCTTGTACCCACCATGTCAGGAGACGAGTGTAGGAGAGAGACGCTGGTACCCACCATGTCAGGGGACGAGTGTAGGAGAGACACGCTTGTACCCACCATGTCAGGGGACGAGTGTAGGAGAAACACGCTGGTACCCACCATGTCAGGGGACGAGTGTAGGAGAGAGACGCTGGTACCCACCATGTCAGGGGACGAGTGTAGGAGAGACACGCTGGTACCCACCATGTCAGGGGACGAGTGTAGGAGAGAGACGCTGGTACCCACCATGTCAGGGGACGAGTGTAGGAGAGACACGCTGGTACCCACCATGTCAGAGGACGAGTGTAGGAGAGAGACGCTGGTACCCACCATGTCAGGGGACGAGTGTAGGATAGACACGCTGGTACCCACCATGTCAGGGGACGAGTGTAGGAGAGACACGCTGGTACCCACCATGTCAGGGGACAAGTGTAGGAGAGACACGCTGGTACCAACCATGTCAGGGGACGAGTGTAGGGGAGACACGCTGGTACCCACCATGTCAGGGGATGAGTGTAGGGGAGACACGCTGGTACCCACCATGTCAGGGGACGAGTGTAGGGGAGACAACCCTGTGAATTTTTTGTGCTGAAACTTAATCTTGTATACTTCCCGCATAACGTAATTTTTAAATCCGTATATAAAGAGGTTTAATACAACGTACCATGCAACATTGACCCTTCATGTATTATATTGCATAATAATGCAAGTAGTTTCCATTAATAACTTAATCCTATGGTGATCACAGGGTTAGGGAAGCAGGGAGCAGAGAGGTGAATGGCGTGGGGAGAGAGCGCGTATCAATGGAATAATTGTAACTATGGAAATGAGTAAATGTGACAAATTGCATTTCTTTTGTCTTTAGAAGCTTACAAGAGGGAAGCGAAACTTGTTATATAGGTTAAAATACTGTGAGACGCATTGAGGAAGCGAATTATGAAAAAGGCACAAGGGAAAGGTGCTAAAAGAGGAGGGAGGAACAGAAGACGACAGCCGCGCCGAAATGCAGGAGATGAGAGAGAGTCTGGAACTGACGTACAGAGGGAACCTGACTCCAAGGTGTCCCCCAGTCCACAGGTAATACCAGCTATCATGCCCATTCTCGCACTTGACTGAAGCTCTAGCTCCCTACCCCACACACCTGCATCCTCCTACTAAATCCTTCCCCATTTACCATTAACTCCAGTCATTACCACCACTCACCTACTTTATTTCTAACTGCTATTCCCTACCCCATCCTAGTTCAACACTCATCCTAATTCCTATCCTATCTCCTATGTTTCTACTTTCATCTACTTTCTTCAAACATAAATGCCTAACCCACTACAACGACTTATCCCCAGTCCAGTCCAAAACCACAAGTTAACTCTTGACTCGCGAAATCGTAATAACAGGATTGCAAACAAACCACAGTACGGGTGGGGTTTTATGACCTGCTTGCCATGAGTTCTAACACTACCCGTAACGTGGGTTTTTTTTATCACAAGGTAATTACTGGGAACTACCATTAAAAGGATTTTTTTTTATTTATTTAAAACCACATAATATATACAGAATAAAAGGTCGTCCGCCAAACGCGAACCCAAAAAAGGGAAACATGATACATATCCACAGTACAAAATACATAACCCCCCCCCCTTCAACACAACACTCCAATGTGTATAAATTCAAGACATATGTCAATGGCTCAATATCACTCAAAATCCTGAACAAAACAGGAAAGTACCTTAAAAAAAATTAAAATAGTATGCATCACTATGAGAACACAAAAACAGATTAGGTTTATAAGTTAATAATAGTGTTTGATACTATTACATACAATTCTTGTGAATATGCAAATCATCAACTTATATTGGCATATAACATTCTCTCACAACCTAATACATCTAATCAAAACTTATCTCCAAACAGAAAATTTTATATTCCCAGAAACATAAAACCATGAAAAATAATAAATTATGCACACCTATCTTCAAAGCAAAGATATTACGTTCAACAGAACATAAGGCTCATATACATTATATGACTTTAATTTAAATCATATAATTCGATAAATTCTGTACAATGCCTACCACAATAAATCCATCACCCTGTTTCAAAAGAAGTAAAGCACTTCCAAAACATATCTTCCCGTGGGCAATGCCACCTTATACCCCCCATAGCTACATACCTCGTATACCCCCCCATAGCTAAACACCTCCTATACCCCCATAGCTAAACACCTCGTATACCCCCATAGCTACACACCTCATATACCCCCGTAGCTAAACACCTCGTATACCCCCCGTAGCTAAACACCTTGTATAGAATACTAAAACCCTACGACAAAACTCCGTCTCCCAGGATCCTTTGGTAAGTAATAGTCATACAATGAATGATAATAATAATAACTCAACACAAAGATACATATACAGTTTCACTTACTATAGGGTTCCTTCACATAAACCCTTACTCATATGTGCTATACAATATCCCATAAAACACAGTCATGTAGCACCATGATTCTTATACATTCATAATATACTGTAAACAGCAAGAAGCCTCTCAGCACTCAGACAGCCCCCTATGCTTTTCCCCTAACTTAAAGCCATTCTATATATCCCTAGTCCAAAAAGTAAATGAAAAAACTCCAAAACCCTTCCTCCATGCATACTCCCTACTTTTGTCAAATCCTCCTTTGTAACAAAGTCAGAAGTCACCCGTCCTACCCTACCCCAACCCCCCTCACATGCCACCAAACACTCTCCTACTCATCCACACCACCCCTTCTTCCCCATCTTACCTATCCCCTTGAGGACCAACCCATTTTGGGTTTACCCCACCCCCAGAGCTTTCAACCTCACCATCGTTAAATTCCTGTAGCCCTCCGAAAAACTCGATTCCCATGTCCTACCATATAATTCCCTATTTCTACACTGTACGATAAACATTAGCAGCCAAAGCCCGAATTCTATAATCTCCTATTTCATTACGCATTCCCCACGAAACATACAAATAATCCACTACCACATACCTAACTGCCCTCCCCACCTCCCCCGGCACCCCATCCACATCAAAACTCAAGCCCTCAGCGACGACAAACCACCCCCTCCCACCACTCTTATCACCTTTGCCAGCCATTTCCTCACCACTTCCAAAGTCCAGCAAAAATAAACCACACGGTATCCTCCTTCCCACATCTCGGACAACTCCCCGACCCCACAAACCCCATATTGAAGAGAACCAACCTCGATGCTAAAATACCCAATAAAAATCTATACACCAGTTCCCTAACTTTTGGATTTAATCTGATTTTACGGAACCCCTCCCATATCCCATTCCATCCATATACCGGAAAGATGGCCTCCCCTTGCACCCCCACCCCTATCCCACCTATATTCCCTAGCCGACTCGCCCTCAACCTCTTAGGCATCCGCAGAGCCATAAGATTTTGCACCATATCCTCACACACACGTAAATCCTTCCCACTCCACCACTGCCTCACATCTCTCATTACCTCACTCACTCTTTTACCCCGCTCTCCCCCTGCTCTAAAGTATCTGTTTCACATACACGCTCTGTGCTCGTCTTTCCAAGGGGATAAGCCCCAACCCTCCCCTCCTAACACTCGTCATAACCACCTCCTTCCTAAGTCATGGCCTTCCATATCCCCACACATACCGCAAAACTCTTTTCTGCAGCTCCTGAACAACAGACGACCTCAAAGGGTACACCGCAGCCACGTGCCATACCTTACTGTACACTAACGTATTAACCACCACCACCCTCTGTTGTAAAGTTACATCCCTTGCCCTCCACCCTCTCATCCTTGCGATAGCCCTCCCCACCACTGCCTCTGAATTTACCATCCAGGCTGCCACACTATCCTTCTTGTACACCACCCTGCAGATTTTTATACTCTCCACAAATGTCCAACTGTAGACCTCGCCCAACCCCCCTCCACCCACCTCCCCACCTCCAATAACTTCGACTTTGCCCCATTCACTCTCAACCCCGTAGCCCCACCAAAGACCTCAATAATACGACCCACATTACTTAACCCCTCCTCCCCTCCCACCAAAATCGTCGTGTCATCTACGTACCCTACTATACCTGTATCGCTTCCCCCTCACCCCTTTCCCACACTCCCTCAGTAATTAAACGGTAAAAAAAACGGGTCTTGTATACATGCAAACAGTATCTGGAACAAGGGGCATCCCTGCCTCAAGCCCCTTTCCATACATACCTGTGCTCCCACTCTGCCATTCACCTGTATCCTAATTAACGCATTTCTATACAAAGTCTCTACCCACCCAGTAATTTCGTCCCCAAACCCCTGTCGCCGTAAAATAACACTCAACATACCCCTACCCATGCAATCATAAGCCTCCCTCCAATCTAACCCCAAAATGTCTTACCCCCTCCTTTTCCTTCCACAAAATCCCTGATCTTCCCATGACCCACACTCATACCAAACTGACCCTGATGAATGACTTTGTCAAGCACCAATTTTATCCTATTACCCAAAACTTTCGCAAAAATCTTATAGACTGCACACATGAGGGAGATCGCCCTATAATTCCCCAGCGTCTTCCCCCCTTTCCCCTTTTTCACCAAAACCACCACACCCGTACGCTGCATTTCCCCCATCAAACCTGTCTTTCATGCAATTAAATAATCGTACGCAACATTCTTTCATAGTATTCCAATGTACCACATAAAAATCTTTGGGAATTCCATCAATGCCAGGTGCCTTACCTCGACTCATACTTTGCACTGCTTCACACACCTCATGCTCACTAATCATGCCCTCCATCCCCTTACGCTTCAACACTCCTATAGATTCCCTAATCCCTTTCTCCAAAATTTTACCCTCCCATTCTCCTCTCCCCCTATAAGCCATCTTCCTTCGGAACCAAATATCTACAATTATTCATATCTTCAGTAGTCCTCAAAGTTTGCCCCACCTCATATCCCCCCTCCGTTTTGCTGACCTCCAACCCCATGATAGTGGCACCCTTCTGTCGTTCTTGAAACCTCCTTAACACGCATCCAGATGGCCGATCTCCCCACAAAACCTCCTCCATACCCCCACATACCCGTATAGCATTAAATCTCTCATTTTGGAGATCCTTCAAGCGTCCTCTCAGAACCTCTATTTCCCCCACCCTAGGTACCCCTCCCTCATAACATCAACTCAACTGTCCCTCCAAATACCTTTGCAGTCCAAACTTCCACTTCACCTCCTCTCTACCCTTTCATCTGTAAAAATCTCGAATTCCCGGCTTTGCCCACGTCTCCCACCAATCCAAAGCATCCTTTACTTCCCTGCCCTTGTCCCAACAAGTCTCCCACCATTCCCCAAAATCATTTATCTCCCCATCCCCATGTAGTAAGCGCACATTCAACTTCCAATAACTATCCTATCTTTGAATCATCCCCTCCCATGCCACCTCCGCCAATACACCTCTATGATCAGAAAACCCTATGTCTAATGACAAAACCCTCCCTATAGTGATTTCCTTTGTCACATAAATGCAGTCTAATCGTGCCGCGTATCCCCTTCGAACAAAAGTATGATCTACCTGCCACCCATCTCCTCCAACCACATCCACTACTCCCGCATCCCTCAGCGCATCTCGCAACTCCCCTAACACACAACCCGCCCCTCTAGGTTCCACATCCTTATTTCTGATAACACAATTCCAATCCCCTCCTAGTATGGAAATCATCGGCATCCCTCGCAAATGGTACAACACATCCCTCACAAACTCCCCTTTTATACCCCTATGATTATCAGCCGGCATATAAACACCCACAAAGCAAACCCGCACCATCCCCCATATCCCATCCACTCTCCCTCCTCCCATGCTATTACCCTAAATGGGTTGGTCCCCTTCAGTGCCACTGCCACTCCACCCTTTAATTTCCCCGAACTTCCCGCATACACCTGGTACCCATTCAATGTCAACTCTCGTCCATGTTAAAACGAAATAGACTGAGAACTGCGATCCCCACTGAGGTTCAAAAATATACAAGGCAAAGCTAATAAAGACAATCATAAAAAACTTGTAAAGTGACAAAAAAATCAGATACTAAGTACTATTCTGCAAGTAACCTGCATTGGCCATTCAAGATTGAAAACTTTCAGAAGAGGTATACTCAAATATACTTAACTGGTTTTAACGAAAAAAATCCACACTATTTTCACAGAGAATTGATAAATGTGCACCTGCACACTTCAATAACTCTCAGTCTTCTAAGTAGGATACAACAGTGAAAATTTAAAGCCAGTAGGATGAGGAGTTCCCAGGATATGAAGGACACTTTGAAAAAAATGGGCATCCATTTCAATATAACCCTTCGGGTATACTTAATAATGGAGGAAGTGTTAGCACAGCTGAGGCTTCAGCACGACAGAGGCTGAGAGGTCTGAGGATACGTCTTCATAGATACTATCAGAAGAAATTGTGTAGAAATATCAATGATCAAAATCAAGTTACTGGAGACAATATCGCAGATATGTATATTTTGCAAAGTGTTGCAAAATAAACAAGAAAATACTTGCTAAATACTGGAGTGAAAATGACTTCACAACATAAAATTAATATGGATTCAGTGATGGTAAATCCTTCCTCGCGAAGCTAAGAATTTTATGAGAGAGTCATATAAAAAACACGAAAGAAGGACTGTTTGAAAACTACTTTACCTCACTAGTGGTTGTTCCACAAACTAGAGAAACAGGCAGCGGTAAAAGGCAAAGTACTTCACTGGGTTAAATGATAGCTCACAGCTACAAGTGAATATTACGCTGACCGAGGCACACATTAAATGAATTATAGCGGCAATATATGCAAATCTGAGAACTCTACTTTCATAAAACGAAACAAATTGCCTTCTAAAAGGCATCTTAGGGTATGTGGTACTAGCATGAATCCCCCCTTCCCACCACACACAGGAAGGAACTGGAAGACACTAAGATGATTTCATCAGACTGCACACAAGATCACGGAATTGACAACCTGAGTTCAATTTTGATAAGTACAAAGCCATTACAATGCGAGAAGATCGACACTAAGTGTCTTTCCTCCCTGGACAATGTGCAAGGTCTGGAAGTAAGCATTTTTCAAACCTTTTACCAGAAGTGCAAATTAATCTTATAATTTCGGCAACATAAGCTTGACTAGTTAACCAAGTAACTGCTTTTAGGACCTTGAACAGATATTAATTTAGGACATATACAGACTGGAGAATGAGAACCCAAGCATGAAACCAAACCTGATTAACCAAATAAACTAAATAAAATCCAAAGGCTTGCATTGAGATTAGTGTCGGAACTAAGGGGAAATGAATTATCAGGAGGTAACCGAGAAAATCAACTAATATTAGAAAACAAAGAGAGCGCATTTAAGACATGATCATGTTATACAAAATATATAGGGGATTAGACAAATGCAACTAGATAAAGCCAAAAGGATTTATCTAGTCTAAGCCTCTAAATTCCACCGAAGACCATCCCACCGAAGACCATCCCACCGAAGACCATCCCACCGAAGACCATCCCACCGAAGACCATCCCACCGAAGACCATCCCACCGAAGACCATCCCACCGAAGACCATCCCACCGAAGACCATCCCACCGAAGACCATCCCACCGAAGACCATCCCAACGAAGACCATCCCAACGAAGACCATCCCAACGAAGACCATCCCAACGAAGACCATCCCAACGAAGACCATCCTGTTGTGTGGGTCTTGAGAGAGATATATAGGCGGTCAAAGATACTCCTTGTTGGATGGTTACGGTATATTTACAGTAAGTGAAGGAGAGTCCAGCCACACAGTCTGTCTCGCTCGTAGGTCTAACGATAGTGAGGGCGTGTGCCTATCTGAGGCTGTGCACATGCGCTGAGCCTCTGACGTCAGCGGGTACCGTGACGTCACACGCAAAGGGACCAGCTGTATAAGAGGAAAGATACACTACACAAGTGTATATATGATACTGACACGACAATCCCAACGAAGACCATCCCAACGAAGACCATCCCAACGAAGACAATCGAGAATGTGACGACAAACACTGCCAGTGAAAGTAAGAACATTGTTTTAGTTGGGGACAGTCAGGTTAAGTTTATGAATAGGGTACTTTGTCTTAGAGATAGGAAGAGGAGGCAGAGGGTGTGTTTTTCTGGGGATGGGATGGAGGATATTGTTAGCCATCTAGACATCATGAAAGGTAAACCATACCACGGGCAAGGATAGAACCCGCAATCAGAGAGTTATAAAACTCCAGACCTATGTGCTAGCCACATGCGCTAGCCCAGTGGCTAGCGCATCGGTCTCGAGTTTTATGACTCTCTGATCGCGGGTTCTATCTCCGCCCATTGTATGGTTTGTTTGCAATCGTGTCATTACGATTTCGCGAGTCATCATGAAAGGTAATGGGAGCAATCTTATTAACGGCCTCAGTGCGGGAGGCAACGATGTTGGCAGACATAGGAGTGAGGACCTGATTAGCAGATATAGGACAGCAATAGAGATGATTAGGAAGGGTGGGAACCCTGTAATATGTGGCATTTTGCCCAGGAGAGGAATTGCAATTGGTGTTAATTGCTGGTCAGACAAACACTAAAGAAAATGCAGTAACATTCATAAACAACTGAGACCTCTTCTACAGCAGAAATGACATGTATGCTAGGGATGGGGGTTCACTTATCTAGGTCTGGGGTGGGGGCACTGGCCAATGCAGTGGAGGGAGCTGGCAGGGTTTGAACTAGTAATTGTTAGTGGTATGGAATTGTGGGAAAGCAATGAGTTCTCAATGTAGCGATAGTGTGAGTTTTAGGCAAACCAGTTATAGGTACAATGAGGTAGAATTATTAGTGAATATTGGGAAGCCAGTGGCACTAGGTGACAAGGACAGTAATAGGGATAGTGAAGGAACATAAATGAGCAGGAAGGGAAAAGAAGAAGGGAGGGTTTCTAAATTTATATTATGAAAATAGTTGTAGTGCTAGAAATAATATGGATGAGTTGAGATTAGTTGCAAGTGCAGGTAACATTGATGTTTTTGCCATAACTGAGACGTGGTTTAATATGAAAAAAAATCGGAACTTGCTTGCTAAATGTCATATTCAAGATTTTAAATTGTTCCACGTAGATAGAAGCATCGGAAATGGAGGTGGGGTGCCACTGTATGTCCGAAATCACTTTAACTGCTGCATAAAAAAGGGTATAAAGTCTGAAACAACAGTGTCTGGGTGGAGTTTTCAGAGGGGCAAGAAAAAATAATTTTAGGCGGGATATACCGTCCCCCAAACCTGGATAGGGACCAAGAAAGACTACTTTGGGAGGAAACTGTTAAGGCCAAAAGGCACGATAACGTAGTAATTCTAGGGTACTTTACTTTAGTCAGATTGATTCGAATTCCTTGACTGGGAATTTAGAGTCTATCGACTTCTTAGAGGTAGTTCATGATTGTTATTTAAAGCAGTTTGTTACAGAACCTACAAGGGGAAATAACCTGCTTGACTTGGTTCTGGTAACTCATGGCATTGGGAGAAAAGTGCTGTCATTGATCGAGTCATAGCTCGCCAACAGGAAACAGAGTGTGTTCATAAATGAGGTAAAATCTGAGTGAGGATCTTTAACAAGTGGCAATCCTCAGAGATCAATTTTAGACCCATTGTTTGTAATGTATATAATGACCTTGACAAGGGAGTTATTAGTGATATGAACATATTCGCTGATGACACGAAGATAGGTAGGATAACTGATTCAGAGGAAGATGTCACCGAACTTCAGGAGGATTTAGACAAACTCATTTCGTGGTCAGAAAAGTGGCAGATACAGTTCACTGTAGATATATGCAAAGTTCTGAAGCTCGGGAATGTCCATAACCCTACCACTTTTGAACTAAATAATGTAGAACTTAAGTCATACAGAATGCAAAAAAGCCTTGGGGGTTATGGTAAGCAGAAACCAGAAACCAAGACAGCAATCTTAAGAGTACGTAACAAGGCAAACAAATTACTGGGATTTATATCAAGAAGTATTAGCAACAGAAGTCCAGCAGTTATAATACAGCTCTACACATTAGTAAGGCCTCACTTAGATAATGCATCTCAGTTCTGGTCTCCATATTACAGAATGGATATAAATTCGTTAGAAAAACATTCAGCGACGAATAACAAAATTAATCCATTGCATAAGAATAAAAATTGAAGTTTTTATATTACATTATCTTGTAAGACAAATAAGTGGAAGATGGGTATTAAAAAGGAGATATAAATAAGGTCCTGAAGATATTCCTTAAAGAGAGAACCCGCAATAATGGATTCAAATTAAACAAGTTTAGATTCAGAAAGGATATAGGAAAGTATTAGTTTGGAAACAGTGTAGTTGATGAGAGAAATAATCTGCTTAGTAGGATTATTGAAGCTAAAACCTTGGGTAGCTTTAAATTTAGGTTGGATAAATGTTCTTTCTAGACTACGGTGCTTTTCAACTCCAAGGCTGAGGGACTGATTGCCTCATTTTTGTGTATATTTCTACATTCTTCAGTTTATGTCCTTGTATTGATAAAGCCACTGGTTGGAACATCTACAAATAAAGATACTCAGATGTTGCACATGTTTCTAATTCTTCAGGTTGGATAAACACATGAGAGAGGTTAAGCGGGACATGGACAAGAGTTGGACAAATGTTTTTGTTAAGTGAGTCTGGGTTTGAGAAGGACCTGCCTAGTATGGGCCAATAGGCCTGCTGCAGTGTTCCTCCATTCTTATAAGAACATAAGAAAGGAGGAACACTGCAAGCCTCTTGCCATACTAGGCAGGTCCTTCCAATCCGTCCCACTAACAGAATATTTGCTCAACCAATTTTCAATGCTACCCAAGAAATAAGCTTTGACAATTCTACCCACTCATGCGCGAGTCCCACTCAAATCCAACCCCTCTCACTCATGAATTTATCCTACCTAAATTTGAAACTACCCAAGTTTCGATAGACACGTGAGCAAAACTCTAGGACATATTTATTAAAGAATGTTTCGGCCCGAAACGTTTTCTAATAAATACGTCCAAGTGTTTGCTCAAATGTTTTTCTAAACCAATTTGTCGGTATCAATTACCAAGATTTATACCACAAAAATCAGTGCTCATGGTATGAGCAAGATAACACAGCGATAACTGATAAAGATGATTCCAGGTGAGTCTCCTGGGAGATGCTGACTGACCCACTTCTGCAGTGAGAAATACCTAATAATAGGAAGAGAAGTGATGGTTCTGAGGGAGGGAGGAGGAGGGGGGGGGAGGAGGTATTAACACAGAACGAGGCTGCCACAAAGACCGACCCGGAGCTCCTGAAGCCTCGTCACACACAAAAATTAATGTCACTGCACTTCATTGCTTCCTTTGTAGTGTTGTGTTGCCTTGGTGCACTTGGGGGTCACCCCTTCTCCCCGACAATCTTGGGGGACACCCCTCCCCCACACTCTTGAGGGGTCACCCCTTCCCCCAACACTCTCGGGTCACCCTTCCCCCCAACACTCTCAGGGTCACCCTTCCCCCAACACTCTCAGGGTCACCCTTCCCCCCAACACTCTCAGGGTCACCCTTCCCCCAACACTCTCAGGGTCACCTTCCCCCCAACACTCTCAGGGTCACCCCTTCCCCCAACACTCTCAGGGTCACCCTTCCCCCAACACTCTCAGGGTCACCCTTCCCCCAACACTCTCAGGGGTCACCCTTCCCCCAACACTCTCAGGGTCCCCTTCCCCCAACACTCTCAGGGTCACCCTTCCCCAACACTCTCGGGGTCACCCTTCCCCCAACACTCTCAGGGTCACCCTTCCCCCAACACTCTCGGGTCACCCTTCCCCCAACACTCTCAGGGTCACCCTTCCCCCAACACTCTCAGGGTCACCCCTTCCCCCAACACTCTCAGGGTCACCCTTCCCCCAACACTCTCAGGGTCACCCTTCCCCCAACACTCTCGGGGTCACCCCTTCCCCCCCAACACTCTCGGGGTCACCCCTTCCCCCCCAACACTCTCGGGGTCACCCCTTCCCCCCCAACACTCTCGGGTCACCCCTTCCCCCAACACTCTCAGGGGTCACCCCTTCCCCCAACACTCTCAGGGTCACCCTTCCCCCAACACTCTCAGGGTCCCCTTCCCCCAACACTCTCGGGGTCACCCTTCCCCCAACACTCTCGGGTCACCCCTTCCCCCAACACTCTCGGGTCACCCTTCCCCCAACACTCTCGGGTCACCCCTTCCCCCAACACTCTCAGGGTCACCCTTCCCCAACACTCTCAGGGTCACCCTTCCCCCAACACTCTCAGGGTCACCCCTTCCCCCAACACTCTCAGGGGGCACCCCTTCCCCCCAACACTCTCAGGGTCACCTTCCCCCAACACTCTCAGGGTCACCCCTTCCCCCAACACTCTCGGGTCACCCCTTCCCCCAACACTCTCGGGTCACCCCTTCCCCCAACACTCTCAGGGTCACCCCTTCCCCCAACACTCTCAGGGGGCACCCTTCCCCAACACTCTCGGGGTCACCCCTTCCCCCAACACTCTCAGGGTCACCCTTCCCCCAACACTCTCAGGGGTCACCCCTTCCCCAACACTCTCAGGGTCACCCCTTCCCCCAACACTCTCAGGGTCACCCCTTCCCCAACACTCTCAGGGTCACCCTTCCCCCAACACTCTCGGGTCACCCTTCCCCCAACACTCTCGGGGTCACCCTTCCCCCAACACTCTTGGGGTCACCCCTTCCCCCAACACTCTTGGGGTCACCCCTTCCCCAACACTCTTGGGGTCACCCTTCCCCCAACACTCTTGGGGTCACCCTTCCCCCAACACTCTCAGGGGTCACCCTTCCCCCAACACTCTCAGGGTCACCCTTCCCCCAACACTCTCGGGGTCACCCTTCCCCAACACTCTCGGGTCACCCTTCCCCCAACACTCTCAGGGTCACCCTTCCCCCAACACTCTCAGGGTCACCCTTCCCCCAACACTCTCGGGGTCACCCTTCCCCCAACACTCTCGGGGTCACCTCTTCCCCCAACACTCTCAGGGGTCACCCTTCTCCCCAACACTCTCGGGTCACCCTTCCCCCAACACTCTCGGGGTCACCCTCCCCCCAACACTCTTGGGGTCACCCCTTCCCCCCAACACTCTTGGGGTCACCCCTTCCCCTCAACACTCTTGGGGTCACCCCTTCCCCCCCAACACTTGGGGTCACCCCTTCCCCCGACGCTTTTCGGGGAGGAGTCTCTCCTCCCCCCGAAACACTTGTGTATGTAACTTCATTACTTATTTAGATCACCCCCCCCTCTCTTCCCCAACCTTTCCCCTTATCCCTCTTTCTTTATCCTCCCTTCCTATCTCAGAAGACAGGAGAGAGCGAAGGAAATACAGAAGAAAGGCCAAGATTAAAAGGTAATTATGAACCAAAGGTTAATTCAAGTTATTAATGTTCTGAGCCTGACAGCATCTGAGAATCTGTGAATAAATAGTTTAAAAAAAAAAACTACACGTTGATAAATGAGGCTTTTGCAACATTTGATTATCTTTATTCTGGAAACCTTTCGCCACACAGTGGCTTCTTCAGTCCAATGTAGAAAAAGGCTGAATAAGAGGAGTTTGAGGTAATCAATCCCTCAGCCTTGAGGCTCAGGGACTGATTACCTATGTTGCAAAAGTGTCATTTATCAAGGCAGACACCTGGACTAAGACTCGCAGTAGCAGTGTTGTATACAAAAGTTAATTTGAGAAGATGGTGTCTAAAAAGCTTGGAAAAAGCAGGTATAGTTTTAGTAGAGGACGAGAGTGAGGGTGAGAATGATGGTCAGTCAGGAGGCAAGAGAAAGATCCTCTGCACTAGACGAAATGAACAGTTAAGTAATAGTTACGGACACACTGACCCCGTAGACCACTCAGCGAGCATTGCCATAATATAAATAAATACATATGCAACACAAAAACTGATTACAATTAAATATTCAAAGGCAACGAACACTTTTAAAAGTTAAAATAACCAGCACAAGTTATGGAAATGTAAAAACATAAGCAGCATAATGTGATCCTTTATTGACAACGTTTCGCCCACACAGTGGACTTTATCGAGTCACAAACAGACCTGGGTGAAAGGTACGTGAGCATATATAGTACGGAGTCAGGTGGAGAATGCTGCATGTGACAGTGTTCCTAGTAGGGTGACAGAGTCTAGACTGTCACCCTTATGTGTTTATATTTCCATTGTGTCGGTATTTTATAGCATTTATTTCCAGCACAAGCTATAAACCCCATTAAATATTATCAATGTTTAAAAAAAAAAGTGGCGGAAAAGAGGAATGCCAGGTTTGCGAGTTTTAGGAAGACCGTGGAAATGAAAGGAACAGATAACACTAAATTCTAACAAAATCGGTCAGGCGAACAGAGATTAGAGAGTATGAAGTTTGAGATTACAAGTTTGCTGGATGCTGTCAAGAGCAGTGTAGCTGCTAGTGTCAGAGAGGAAGATTTTCAGACATAATCTTTGTGATTAAAGACAATCATTGAATTGCTCTCGTCAGAGAGAAGAGTAACAAGATCGGTAGCAGATTTAAGCCAGGAAAAGTTGATACCGAGACTGGCGAAACGAGTCAAAGGAGATAACCAGGTCAATGACAGCACGAGGACCTCCGGGCGAAGTGGCAGAGAGAGACAAGTTAGAGTTGTTGTTGGCGAGTACGACAGAAAGCGATTATTAACACAGCAAGGGAGAATTTGGATTAAGGGCAGGACTCCCCATGGACCACCTTCCCACCCCAACCCATGGATCCCTCTCCACCCCAGCACAACCCATGGATCCCTCCCCACCCCAGCACAACCCATGGATCCCTCCCCACCCCAGCACAACCCATGGATCCTCTCCACCCCAGAACCACTCCCCACCCCAGCACAACCCATGGATCCCTCCCCACCCCATCACAACCCATGGATCCCTCCCCACCACAACCCATGGATCCCTCCCCACCACAACACATGGACCCCTCCCCACCACAACCCATGGACCCCTCCCCACCACAACCCATGGACCCTCCCACCACAACCCATGGACCCCTCCCCACCCCAACCCATGGGCCCCTCCCACCCCAATCCATGGACCCCTCCCCACCCAAGCACAACCCATGAACTCCTCCCCACCACATGAACCCCTCCCCACCCCAACCCATGGACCCCTCTTACCCAATCAACCCATGGACCCCTCCCAGCACAACCCATGGACCCCTCCCTACGTCAACCCATTCACTCATCCCACTATAACCCATGGACCCCCACCCCAACCCATGGACCCCACCCCAACCCATGGACCCCCACCCCAACCCATGGACCCCGTCCCCACCCCATGGACCCACTCCCTATCCCAACCAATGAACCCCCTCGCCACCCCATGGGTCCCCTCCCCACCCCAACCCTTGGACCCCTCCCACTCCAGCACAACTCATGAACCCCTTTCCCCTACAACCCATCGACCCTCCCCACTCCAGCACAACTCATGAACCCCTTTCCCCTACAACCCATCGACCCCTCCCCAACCCATGGACCCCTCTCCACCCCAATCCATGGATCCCTCTCCATCCCGCCACAACCCATGGCCCATCCCCACTCCAGCACAACCCATAGACCTCTTCCTACCCCAGCAGAAACTATGAACCCCTCCCTCACCACAATCCATGGCCCCCTCCCTACCCTAACATAACCAATGGACCCCTTCCCACTCCAGCACAACCCATGGACCCCTCCTCACAACCCATGGACCCTTCCCCACCCTAGCACAAACCATGGAACAACCCATGGACCCCTCCCCTCCACAGTACAACCCATGGATCCCTCCCAACCACAGAACCCATGGACCCACTTCCACAAGGAACAAACCAGTACTCCCACCTCAACCCACAAACCTCCTGACCAAGGGCTGTGTAGTTTGTTCTGCACAGAGCTCAACCCCATACATAATGTAATCGAAGGTCTGGCAAGAAAAACTAAAAAGTCAGAATCTAGTTATTGTACTTTTATATAAACCGAGAGATACAACTGGCAGTTGAAATCTCAGCTACTTTTATCATGGGGGAGCTCTAAACCCGGCGGGATTATACAGTGCCAGGTAACCAGTACATGTTCATGGACAAAGGTACTAGGTATCAGGAAGCAGTCCCGATGCGTAGTATGAACACTAAAGCCATTCTTAAGCTCTTATTATATTTATTTCCTACTGTGTTATTCCGAAATCTGTCTATAGTGATCAGGGTACTAATTGTACAGCAAAATCATTCAGAGAAGCTTTAACTAACCTGGGTATTAATCACCAACTATCCACAGCCTATCATCCTCAGTCCCAAGGCGCCTTGGAAAGATTTCACCAACTTTGAAAATTATGATGATTATCTTTTGCATTCATTTGCATGCATGACTGGAATGAATCGCTTCCTCTGTTGCTGTTCGCAATGCAAGAAACTGTGCAGGAATCAAGGGGGTAGCGTCCATTTGAGCTAATCTTCGGGCACAATGTCAGAGGTCCCCTACGGGTGCTCAAGGAAGGATGGATGGGAGTATACGCCAGCAAAGCACTACGATCCTTCAAGGCTGAAGGTGGCCTTTCAGTTGGCTAAGGTTAACTTAAAATATGCTCAAAACACTATGAAACAGAGGTATGACAGAAATTAAATTTCGCTCCTTTAATCCAGGTGACAAGGTGTTGGTCCAGGAACCTGTACCTGGCCACACTTTAAAAGCTAGATTTAAGGGACCAATGCAAATAATAAAGAAAATTTCTGATTTATGTGATATAATTATAATCATGGAGGGAGCGCTAAACCCATAGGATAAATAATGTGGTAGCCCTCTTGATAAACCCAAGGCAGGTAAAGTTTACCATATTAATCAGATTAAAGTTTATTTTTATTTTGACCCACCTAAAGTCTCAATAATGACTGTCCTCTTCCTCTGTATACGACCCTGAAGACCCCTCGTTCCTTAATGTTGGGACTTGCAACAGGTTAAGTAGAAACTAACTACTCTTCCACAAACCTATCATGACATTTTCAGATGTTCCAAGAAAGTGTACATTGGGATATCACAATGTGGATGTAGCAACTACTAAACCTATTAAACTCTCCCCCTACAGAGCTAATCCTGAAAAACAGAGGCTACTTCAGCAGTAGGTGGGATTTATGATAGAACATGGATTAGTGGAGGAGTCCAGTCCGTGGGCTTCGCCGTGCATCCTTGTCTGATGGAGGATTCCGGATGTGTACCGACTTCTGTAAGGTGAATGAGGTCACTGTTCCAAATGTTTATCCTCTGCCACATTTGGATGTAGTGG
>WNWK01024704.1:0-29388 GCA_009830355.1 Cherax destructor
GGATCATTTGTCATACCTGAGATCATTTCAGATGGGTCAAATCCTTTGAAGGCAGTGTGGTTTGAGGAGATTCAGTCATGATTGGCGTTGTTGCTGTCCGTCGTCATGGGTGGTGGTTGAGTAGGGTGAGGGAGAGGGAGAGTCAGCCATTGTGTTTGTTGACATGTTGCCTGGGGTGGCGGTGGGGTGGGTGGGTGATGCACTGCTGGGTAGTCAAATGAAATAGTCGAGATCTTGATGATTTCTTGCTGTTCTTATTGCTGCTTCTTCTGTTATTAGGTCTCATAGTAGTACAGGGAATGTTGTAGATAGGACGTAGAAGCTATAGTTGCTCAGAGCTTGTTGTGGGTGCTCGTCTGGCAGCGGGCTGTGTTTTGGGTTTGAATGGCACTCTCCACTTGGATCGATAATTTTTCGAGTAGGTGGTCTTACTGTTGGTATTCTTGAGTCATTCTGGGGTCTAGGTGCGTTAGTGCAGCAGTTCCGCAATTAGGCCATCATAGAAGCGTTGGTGGGTTCTGGCTGGAAAAGAAAATAACAGAGCTTGGGTGCCACTGTCGCTGCCGTTGCTGGAACAAGTGTAGAAGCCTTCAAGAGGAAACTGGACAAGTATCTTCACCAGGTGCCAGATCAACCAGGCTGTGATGGATATGTGGGGCAGTGGGCCTCCAGCAGCAACAGCCTGGTAGACCAGGCAAGCACCAGATGAGCCTAGCCCATGGCCAGGCTCCAAGAGTAGCTAAACTCTCGAAACTTCAAAGGTATATCAAAGGTGCTGCCTTACTAATTGCTTACAACTAATTACCCTTACAGTCAAGGTTTAGGTTAGAGGCATGTCAGCATAGCTACCTTTCAGCAGGCCTTTATTATAGCTGAGGAACCTAAAGCATTTCCCAACTAATTCTCTCCCTCCTTCAGTTGTCATGATTTTCCATGTCTAGGAAAATAATGATGGAAAAACTAATGTTTTTCCACAACTGTTGAAATAAGTGTGTTCACATCAGGTATAAGCACAATCAGGTCAGATTTAGGCAGATGTCAGGCCAGGTTTAAGCCACACATAAATGAGGTCACATTATCGGTGAGTTACTACGTGGAAAGTGGTGATGCATGGTCAAAGATCACTTGGGCTAGTGTTGTGGCAATACATTCTGTTCAATGTTGTTAAACATAGTGATAAGAGAGGCTTCTAAGCACCACAGCCTTCTTAATTCAGGTTTGGTGAATACTAGTTAGGCATCTCTCCTATTCATGAGGTGACTTATCACTGGCTGTCCCTACTACATGTATACTTGTGTTCACTGAGTCTGGTAAATAGGTTCCTCCCATATTCTATTATGTTTTACCACACTGTCTGACTGGAATGGTGTAGATTACAACCCCAGAAGCTGGTGGAGAAAAGGAGGGTCCTTTCTTGGTGTGGTTTTTGATTGAAGCAGTGGCTATAGTAACCACATTTAGGTATAAGGGAGTTAGGATATGTAGGAAATCTCCTGATACTGAGTTGTGGTTTTTCTGTCATAGTTTTTAAATGTGTGGGGAAATTTCCTTGGTTAATGAGGCTTGAAAAATATAAGTACATGCAGTGTATTAAAATAATTTCTTCACATTTTTAACAGACAGAAGCTAAGGCTGTGAAACAGAAAGTGATGCGGGATTTTGTGGGTTTGGAGAGCTGTGATAAACAAACAAAAGATGCCATGCTTAACTTCTCCTTTTACCTCTCTATTGGAAATATGGATGATGCTTTCAAAGCCATAAAGACTATTAAAAGGTAAAGTTTACTTTTGGCTTTATTAACAGTGAATATTTTAGGGTTCAGTATGTATCTATAAAATCATCTCGTGATGACCTGGTAGCTAGGTTATAGTACTCTACCTGGATAATATTCAGTGACTAGCAATAACTTTGATTAGGAAGATTAGATCTATTAGTAGTTTCTGATCATTTCTGTACCTTGTTTCTTTACCATGTTTTTGGTTTGGAAGTAACTACATACATGAGACAACTTGGAGTAACTAGATAATGTAAGAAGGCCACTTCTACTAAGTTGATGTAACTGATGTTGTTCTCAGGACATGGTTGGTCTTAGACATGTCACATACCATGTTTAATCCAACCTACACAAATAGTAAATGTTTCTCTTATCTTTTGCAGTTTTTTGGTAAGACAGTTTTTTACCCTTTTACAATTCAAAATATAATTGTATAAATTAAACTTAATTCATTAATGATTGCTTATTATATAAGAAATGACTTGAATATCTCATTTGTCTTGTTAAAAGACCTAAAAGTCTTTTTTCATAAACTTGCTGATGACACCTTTACTAATGCTGCTGCCACTGCCCTTATAATACCACACTCTTGACTCTGTAATATAGACTCTCTGCCTCTACCTTCAGTGCTCCTTCACTGTCATCTTTTTTTTTACATCCTTGCCATGTGGTGCTGTATGGCTCTCACTGGTTTAGTGCTTTCCCATGAATGTAACAATAATAATATTTCATTTGAATATTGTTTAGTTTTTACCACTTCTTAAATGAGCTGAAATTTTACACCATAGTGAATGTAAAGTAACATTGCTGTAAGGAATAGTTTAAATTGTGTGGGATTTCACCTTCCAACCTTGAGGGTACAAGTCAACATTAAAACAATCTTATCCAAATAATCAAACATCAAATCACTTTTTACACGACTTCTAATACAGTGGACCCCCGAGTTTCGTAAACCCCGGAAATCGTACAGTTATGTAAGTATAATATTGTAAGTGCTTGTGGAAGTGTATTTTTGGGGGTCTGAAATAGACTAACCTACGTGACATTTTTCCTTAAGGACTTCAGGAGTGAAGTTTTTACGAAACTCGGGGGTCCACTGTACCAGCTTATGAGCAAGATCAAATTTCTACATATAAACTCATGTTTCTGTCACTATAAACTGAACTTTCACACTTTAATGAATGTCACAATAAAGGTGCAAGGCCTGGTCATGGACTGGGCTACAGGGGCATTGACCCCCGGAACACCCTTCAGGTATACTCCAGGTAACTCAATCTGCTGTCCACATGGATCTGAGGCAGACACATTACCACTGCACCACTGAGCATTGTAACATTCCTTCTGAGTTACCTAAATGTTTACAATGTTCTTTAAATGTTCCTTGACCTGCCTTTCTTCGGCTCTTAACCCCTTAACTGTCGAAACGTAGATCTACGTTCTCTCGCCCAGCGCTCCAAATATTTTGAAAAAAAAAAAAAAAATTAAATAAAGAGGACATTTTTTTTACATAAAGTAATGTAAAAAAAATTCTAGAGCCAATAATTACAGAGATATAAAGCCCCAAAGTCGGCGCTTGTTGCTCACCTGACGGCAACATGAAGTGCTGCCGCTTGCAGAAGTGTTCCCGATATACCTTTTTTTCTCATTTTTTTTTTTTTAATTTTTATAATTTTTTATGTTCTGATAATTACAATTTGTAGTAGTTCTTGTGATTTCATAGCTAATCTTTGTTCTGACACTAATATTAGGTACTGAAATAGTACTCAAATAGTCACAAACACAGTGACAGGTGAACATTTTCACCTACCTTAGTCACATACTATTGTTTAGAAATATATACAGTGGACCCCCAGTTTTCGTGATTTATTCATTCCAGAATGCTGTTAAAATGCCGTTAACAAGTGAATTTGTTCCCGTAAGGAATAATGTAAATTAGACTAGTCCTTTTAGACCCCTTTTAGACTTACAAAAGCACTTAAAAAAATACACAACATAATTGTTCGAGTTTGGAGCATCACGAACACTGGGGGTCCACTGTACATAGTATTTATAGGTCCCAGCAATGTTTTGGATATGTGGGAGTATATAATAATAATAATAATAAGTTCCCTTGAAGCATGATGTAAGACAAGTGTCACTTCACTGCTGACAGTGCAGCAGTGGTGACATTTGATGAGCGTGCACTGCCTTGGCTTTATTTGTTTTCACTGTTAAACATAAACATGTCTGTCTGTCTGTCTAGCTCTCTGTCTATCTGTCTGTCTAGCTCTCTGTCTGTCTGTCTCTGCTTATCTGTCGCTCTGTCTGCTTGTCTCTCTGTTTCAGAGAGAACCACTCGTGAACCAACAGGTATTACTCACGATGTAGTCGTCGTAACGTCTAATTCCTGAACAAGTGAAAATATGTATTACTTGCCAGTCATGCTTACTATGCATTATATCTACAAGCACAGTATAGCACTTTGTCTGGATTTTTTTGGGTTATCCTAGGTAATTTACACTATGTACGTATAATTGTATTTATGTGTACCTGTGAGACAGATAGACAGAGACAGATATAGATACAGACAGACAAACAGAGATAGAGACAGCCAAAGTCAATCAGCCAGCCAGCAAGCCAGTCGGCCAGCCAGTCGGCCAGCCAACCGGCCAGCCAGCCGGTCAGGCAGCCAGCCTACCAGCCAGCCAGCCTGCAGAACACGTATTACACGTTCCAGAATTGTTTCTCTTTACTTAGGGCATAGGTTATAAGACATTCTGGCTGGATGACACTACAAGTGGTACCAAATTGAAAGGGTGTTGCAAAAATGTTGCACATGGGTTATTATCGAGGTTTTTTATATTTCCTCGACCACTTGTGGCCACATCCACCTCAAAGCCACTGAACTCGGGGCCAACATCACTTTCCTCTTAAAATGGGAGTGTAAATGCTACATGATATCAGTGAATCCCAGGTGTTTGCTCTAGCTGGCTCTCAAATGAACTGGTGCTCCCACAAGTTACTAAGTGGTCCCAGATTGTTTTAATACTGCACACACCGAGTGTTAAGACCCATTCCTTGCTGACCAGGCATCTCAGGCCAATCGTGCTAAATTCAGAGGCAGGAAAAATAAAACGTAGATCTACGTTTGGAGCACTAGTTGTAAGAACGTAGATCTACGTTTGGACAATTAAGGGGTTAACAATATATCTTTGATGACACCAGATGGTGGGCTATGGCATTTTGTAAGGTCATTTAAAGTGTGATGTTTCAAACACTTAAAGCAAAACACTGTTGAATGAATTCTTCTGAAGATGTCTCCTTCTTTGGGTCACCCTCTCTACCTTGTGGGAAATGGCCAATTTGGTAAAAAAAAAAAAAAAAAGATAATTTATTCATAATTATCCACTATGCAGTAAAGTAGGGCCCAAGCTTAAAATTTTCCATACTTGCAATACAGTGGAACCCTGAGTTTCGAACTTAATCCGTTCCAGGAGCTAGTTCTAAAGTCAAAATGTTCGAAACTCGAAGCAATATTTCCTATAAGAGATAATGTAAATCCAATTAATCCATTCCTTCTGTCAGGAGGCATGGCAAAATAGTACTTCACTATGATGCTATTATCAACTCAACAGCTTATTTGTCTATCACAATTCATCTAATATGACATAATAAACAATATAAATACAACATAAAAACCTGATATACACTCTAGAATGAATAAAATATGTATGTCATTACGAATGTGGTGGAGGGGGAGGATGGTGGTGGCAGGCATTCTTGCTCTAGCTATGAAAACATCTTCCCATTCTTTCCTCCTTCAGACATGTTAGTATAAGAGAAAATGGAGTTTGTAATGCTAACTGCATTAGATCACTTCTTTCATAAGAAAACCATAATGTACAAATGAACAGGTTTACATACACCATTTACATACCTTGCAGAAGATAGGCAGAGCGGCTTATGCTGTCAGGAGTTTATTTCGTTCCGTCTTTTTTCTATCGCTTAATCGCTACATTCTTAATGCTACACTTTGTCACTGAACTTAACTGCTTTAAACTCCACAACTTGCACCTGTGCTGGTTTGCAGGAACACATTAAAATCACTAAGAGTGTGTTATTAGTCTTGAAGATACCATATTAATCCTTTGACTGTTTTGGTCGTATATATACGTCTTACGAGCCACTGTTTCAGACTTATTAATACGCATAAATTCTAGCGGCCTCAAATCAAGTGGGAGAAAGCTGGTAGGCCCACATGTGAGAGAATGGGTCTGTATGGTCAGTGTGCGCAGTATAAAAAAAATCGGGGAGCCAGTGGTGCATTGTGGGAATGCCATTTCAGTAGTCCTTGTTCAGCATGCCTAGCGGTAAAAAATATCTGACTCCGGGCGAATCTGGGACTCTTCTCTTCCCAAGTGATAGTTCTAACACAGATGGAAGTAGCAGTGAAGATGAATTTTATGGTTTTGAGGAGTTTGTGACCGAAAACAATGCCCAGGATACCAGAAGGAAGAAAGAAAAAAAGAATGAAAGAAAATAAGTAGGTAAGTAGATAAGCAAGTAGGTAAGTAGGTAAGCAAGTAGGTAAGTAGGTAGGTAAGTAGGTAAGCAAGTAGGTACATAAGTAGGTAAGCAAGTAGGTATGTAAGTAGGTAGGAAGGACTGTGGGGAAGAAGAGCATGGGACCCCCATGGGTGTTGACAGGCAGAGGGTGGTGAGTGATGGTATAATATGTCATTTTGACAGCAGCCACACCCTAACTCAGCATATTTATAAGTCCACACACTCACAACAACCAGCTTCCAGAAGCCTAATATCAGTTCTATGAAATGTCCAGTGACTATATATGCATATATATAGAAACCAGAAGGAAGGAAGGAGGAGATGAAAGGAAGGAAGGACGGTATAAAATGAAGGAAGGCATGTAGGAAGGAATGTTGGAAGGAAGGTAGGTAGGAAGGAAGGCAGGAAGGAAGGTAAGAAGGAATAAAGGAAGGAAGGAATGACGACCCAGAAACAACAACCAGCTTCCAGAAGCTAATAGCAATTCTATGAAGTGTCCAGTGATTATATATGCGTATATATAGAAACCAGAAGGAAGGAAGAAAGGAAGGATGAGATGAAAGGAAGGAAGGAAGGTAAGAAGGAATGTAGGAAGGACGGAATGATGACCCAGACACAACAACCAGCTTCCAGAAGCTTATAGCAGTTCTAGGCACGTGTCCAGTGACTGTGTGTGTATATATAGAAACCAGAAGGAAGGAAGGAAGGACGAGATGAAATTTAGTAAGGAAGGAAGGTAGGTAGGAAGGAAGGTAGGTAGGTAGGTAGGAAGGAACGATGGATGGAATGTAGGAAAGACGACCCAGACGACCATCAACCTAGGATAACTACCTAACACAACTGCCTGCTACTACTTTGAAGAAAACTGCTCGCAAGAGGTGTTGTGTCTGTGCATATACAAAAAAAACGCCCACAAAAATGCAGAGACACTTGTTTTATGTGTGAGGAATGTAAAACACCACTTTACATAGAACCATGTTTCAAAGAGTTCCACAAGCTGCAGAACTTCTATGAACATGTCCAGTGACTGTACATTTGTATATATATTATAGAACAATAGTAATAAAGAATTTTTTGTATTGTTAGTTTGTGTAAACAAGTTTTGTAAATATTAGTAAAATAAAGTAAAGTAAATTTTATTTCTTTGCAAGTATACATAGATATTGGTAGTTACAATCATAAAACTGAAATGCAAGGAGAGCCACTGGCATGCTATGGCATTAGGGGCAGCTTAATCTAATGACTTATAGACTATGTACATAATACTAGAGAAATTGATTGAGTTTATTCTAGTTATATATTTTATTTCAAATTACAATATGATGATATTATACTGTTAAAATGACAATATGATGATATTAAATTGTAACAAGTGTTTAGGAGGATGGTAATATAAAATTGAGATTATCTTTAGGAAAATAACATTGAGCATTTTTTAAAGTAGTTTACAGTATGAGTATTTAGTTTAGGGTGAGTAGGTGATTTTTGAGAAGAGTCTTAAATTGATTTTCAGACAAGGTTAACTTAATATTTACTGGTAATGAATTCAAGATTCTGGGGCCCTTTATGTGCATAGAATTTTTACATTGGTTGGTATGGACTCTGGGTATGTCAAAAAGTGATCTGTGTCTTGTGTTGTGGTCGTGGGACCTATTAAAGTTGTTGTTGAGAATTTTGAGCGGAGGGTTGATATTAGCATGTAGAGTTTTATGTATGTAATAGGCACATGGATAGGTATGAATGTTTTCTACGGTGAGTAGTTTTAGAGTTTTGAATATTGGTGGAGTATACTGTCTAGAGTGGGAATTTGTTATCATCTTGAGTGCAGCCTTTTGCTGGGTTATGAGTGGTCTAAGGTGATTTAATGTTGTTGAGCCCAATGCACAGATTCCATAGGTGA
Source organism: Cherax destructor (assembly GCA_009830355.1). Taxonomy (NCBI): domain Eukaryota; kingdom Metazoa; phylum Arthropoda; class Malacostraca; order Decapoda; family Parastacidae; genus Cherax; species Cherax destructor. The sequence continues at coordinate 8,220 of WNWK01024704.1, forward strand.
GATAAGGGTAGATAAGTGAATGATATAGTGCAAGGAGTGCTGATTGTGGCACATAATAGCATATCTTTGATAATATGCCTACTGTCTTTGAGATTTTCTTGGAAATTTGTTGTATGTGTGTTTGGAATTTAAGATTACTGTCAAGGTGGATTCCTATGAATTTTTCCTCTGTGAGTCTTGTGATGGGTGAACCATTGAGCATTATGTTAAGTGGGACATTTGTGGCTTTGTTTCCAAACTGTATGAAGTAGGTCTTGTTAGTATTGAGAGTAAGCTTGTTAGTCGTCATCCATGTTGATATTTTCTGTAATTCGGCATTAACAGTGTTGGCCAGTATAACTGGATTTGGGTGAGAGAAGACATATGTTGTGTCATCTGCAAATAAAATGGGTTTGAGTAGTTGTGATGTATTCGGTAGGTCATTTATGTAAATGAGGAATAAGAGTGGCCCCAGGACACTTCCTTGAGGGACTCCGACTGTAATTTGTTGTGTGGAAGAGTTCGCTCTATTTGTATACACGTATTGGCTTCTGCTGCTAAGGTATGACTTTAGGTAGTTGAGTGGGTGCCCCCTTATACCATAGTGTGCTAATTTTGTGAGCAGTAAATCATGGTCGACTGTATCAAAAGCTTTGCGTAGGTCTATGAATATTCCCAGCGGGACTTCTTTCTTCTCAAGTGCAGTGTATATTAACCCTTTGGGGGTCGGTGCCGTACTAGTACGTTTTACGAGCAGGGGTTGGTGCCGTACTAGTACGCGTAAATTGTAGCGGCCTCAAATTAAGTGGGAAACGGCTGGTAGCCCTACATATGAAAGAATGGGTCTATGTGGTCAGTATAAAAAAAAAATCCTGCACCACACACTGCATAATGAGAGGAAAAAAACTGACCTTTTTTTTTGTTTAAAACAGCGACTTTGCAGTCTATTTTCATATGGTATTTATTGATGTATTCTCGTTTTCTTGGTCTCATTTGATAGAATGAAAGATATATTACAGAAATAGAGATGATTTTGATTGGTTTGACAATGACAAGTACCTTGAAATTGAGCTCAAAGTAGCGAAAATGTTCGATTTTTGACGATGTTCAAGAATTTTGTTCGTTACTCGGGGGTCCACTGTAAAGATATCATATTTGTTTGGTATAGTTTGGTAAACATCAACTGGCTAGTCTAATATTCATGCACAAGTGCTCTGATATTATTTATACCATTTATACAATGATGCAGTTGTATACATAACAGTAAATTTTCTATTTTTTTGTGAGAATAAAAATTCAAAATGAAAAGCAAAAGTAATGTAAGAGGGGCCTTGAGACGTGACTAATTAACAGCGAAGATGTTATTTTAGTGCCAGGAATGTCTGTCTTGTTTATTCTGGACCCTACTTTGAAATTGGCATCGTTTGAAATTTGTGTGAAATTGGCCAAATTGTCATTTTCTGACCACTATTTTGGGTAGTTGAAATTGGTAAATAGGCAGTTTCTTGTACTCAATCGATAGAAGAAATGGAGTTCTAGCGAAATAGCTATAATTTTAGTAGACTGAAACATTGGAATTTGCCAAAAATAGGGCTCAAAGTGGGCGAAATCGCCGATGCGTAAATGTCATCAATACCGCTAACTTCGCGAAAGCATAATTCCATTAGTTTTCGATCAAATTTCATAATTTTGGTGGTGTTATGATCGGAAAAAGATTCTCTATCATTCCATAAGATTTTTTTTTTTTCCAAAAAAAAATCGACCCCAGGAACAGGTTTCCGAGAAGGCTTGTCGACCCCCAAAGGGTTAACTCTAACATGTGTATAATAGCATCGTTTGTGCTCTTGTTGGTCCTGAATCCAAATTGACAGGGGTTGAGTACATTGTGTGAGACGAGGTAGGAATAGATCTGTCTATGAATAAATTTTTCAAAGATTTTAGAAAGCAGTGGTAAATTAGAAATTGGTCTATAATTATTCAAGTCAGTTTGATCACCTTTGTGGATCAGGGTGACCCTAGCTATAATGATAATAATGTTTGTGCGGTTATTGTGTTGCAAACAACAAGTGTATATATGTACATTGCACCTTATTTTGGTCTCACAGGCCACATAAGTTACGTAAAAAAAATAAAATAGTGAAAAAAACAAGAAATCTACGAATGGAAGTAAACAAAAGCTTACTGAGTGAGCGTCATTTGTCGCTGTTGCCATACGCGGCTCATTTTCTGCCAACTTTTTGCCTCCATATCTCGGTAAGTACTGATCACAATTTTTTTTTTTTTAGGATAAAAACAATCAGAAAAATAATCTTAACATTTTGATATGAAAAAATAATTTTGTTTTTTTCGAATATTTTGCGACAACAGGAGATCACTCAGGATTCAGGGTTGCGACAGTCAAAGGGTTAAAAACGATAATAATAACACAAAATAATCACTCTGAGGCACATTAACCCCTCAACTGTCCAAGCGTAGATCTACGTTCTCTCGCGTAGCACTCCGAACGTAGATCTATGTATTTTTTACATGCTTTCTTATGGAGAAAATCAAGGTCGGAGCGCTAGCAGTAAGAACATAGATCTACGTTTGGACAGTTAAGGGGTTAATAATGATAATAATAACACAATAATAATCACTCTGAAGCATATAATTGTTAATATAGACATTTTGCTTAATCCATTTATATTTTTTTCAAAATTATATAATAAACACGCTACGTAACATATAAACATATAAATTAACATAAATGAGATGTTTTTTCCAGTCGGCTTGACGGAGTGAACATAATCCATTCGTGTCCAGGCTGGTAACAGCAACAGCAACTGGTTTGTTTACAAAACTCGTGAACCTTCTGTACTCTCATTCTCACTCGTTTATTCATTTAATCTTGTTTACTCACCTCTCACTCTACATTAAGACTGCCTCTACCACTGCCTCTACCACTGCCTCAACCACTGCCTCAGCCACTGCCTCTACCACTGCCTCAGCCACTGCCTCTACCACTGCCTCTACCACTGCCTCTACCACTACCTCTACCACTGCCTCTACCACTGCCTCTACCACTGCCTCTACCACTGCCTCTATCACTGCTTCTACTCATAGAAGCGATTGTTGATTTGCTTTTGCCACACATCCTGGCAAGCTCCTCAAGTTGCACACCACTCTCGTATTTTTGTATAATTTCCTTCTTCACTTCTATGCTGTTTCTCACTTTCTTTACCACAGGGGTGCCACTAGGAAGTTTCTTTGGGCCCATGGTAGCTTGCTTCACAGTCGCACTTAATGAACAAGCATCAAACACAATGAATTAATTATGAAATGTTTGGATGAGCGCGCAGGGTAATGTTCACTCAGAAGATAAACAAAGCCAGGCTGACTTACGACGCCTGCACGGGGAGGCGCGCAGGCACGGGGCAGGCAGACAGGTCTGGTACGCGGTTCGAAACATTGGGCACGTTCGATACTCGGGACAAAATTGGTTCGAAAAAAGCTTTCAAAACTCGAATTGTTTGATACTCGATGCGTTCAAAACTCAGGGTTCCACTGTACAGTGGACCCCCGAGTAATGAGCACCCCGGAAATCGTACAATTATGTAAGTATAATATTGTAAGTGTATTTTTGGGGGTCTGAAATGGACTAACCTACTTGACATTATTTCTTAAGAGAGTAAATTCGTTCGGTAATGGCACTTGAGCAGGCTTCTGGAATGAATTTTGCTCGTTACTCGGGGGTCCACTGTATTTGTATTTAGGAGCCAATTAATTACTTAAAAATTCTGATCAGCAGTTAGGATCATTTCAAATATTCACACAGAAAATATATTTAAATAAATATTGTTTCATATTTTTAACCAGATGCTATCATTCTTTGTGTATGTTTACTTTATGCACATACATATATAGTGGACCCCAGAGTAACGAGCACCCCGGAAATCGTACAATTATGTAAGTATATTGTAAGTGCTTTTGTAAGTGTATTTTTGGAGGTCTGAAATGGACTAACCTACTTGACATTATTTCTTAAGGGAGTAAATTCGTTCGGTAATGGCACTTGAGCAGGCTTCTGAAATGAATTTTGTTCGTTACTCGGGGGTCCACTGTAAAGATATCATATTTGTTTGGTATAGTTTGGTAAACAACGATAAATTTAATGCAGTGGAACGTCAGTTAACATGAGATCTGTTAACATGATGTTGCATTAACATGGTTGTAAAATTGTGCCATATTTTTGATGAACACTGTATTAATCAGTTTACGTGACAGAGTCAGTCGCCACACAACATCAATTGTGTCGTTGGGGGGGGCACAAGAACTGCCTCGCTCTTCCAGTTTGTCAGCACCTTCTGTGTCTAAAGATTAAAAAATATGTGCAGCAGTTCTTCTTTCAACAAACCGGCCATGTCCCACTGAGTCAGGGTGGCCCAAAAGGAAACGCGAAAGTTTCTCCTTTTAAATTTAGTAATATACAGTGGACCCCCCATGAATTTGCAGTTCCAAATTCGCGGCTTCAGTAATTCACAGATTTTTCCTTAGAACCTAACTAATAATTGTTTGTGGAAATCCCTGCAAATTCGCCAAATTTTTTTGGCTTTTTTCATGGCAATATATAATTTTTAACGCTAAATATTAAGAAAAATATACAGTGGACCCCCGGAGTTTGTGATTAATCCATTCCAGAGGGCGTCATGAACACCGAATCTAACGAACTACGAATCTATTTTCCCCATAAGAAATAATGGAAATAAAACTAATCCGTTTCAGACACCCAAAAGTATTAAAATAAAATATTTTTTTTACAATAAATATACATTAAATTACACAGAAAATAATGAGACATGAAGAATAAAACAATAATAACATGTCACTTACCTTTATTGAAGAGTTGTTGATGTGTGGAAGGCGGGAGGAGGGGAGAGGATGGAAGAGTTGCTTTTGTTTAGAAGGGAAATCCCCTTCCATAAAGAATTCAGGTACCAAGTCCTTTCCCTGGGTTACTTCCCTTCTTTGTTTTTTAATGCCACTAGGACCAGCTTGAGAGTCACTGGACCCCTGTTGCTCAAAAAAGTGTTCCAGAGAGTTCTGTTTCTGGCGAATGTTTGGAATTGTGCCGGCGACTGGGGCTGGCTAGCTGACCAGCTGGCTGGCTGGCCAGCTGGCTGAACAACTGGCTGGATGGATGGATGGACAGCCAGCTGTCTGGCTGGCTGGATGGATGGACAGCCAGCTGGCTGAACTGACTGGACTGACTAACTGGCTGGCTGGCTGGATGGACTGACTGGCTGACTAGCTGACTGGCTGGCTGGACTGACTGGCTGGCTGGCTGGACTGACTGGACTGACTGGCTGGCTGAACAGCTGGATGGACTGACTGGATTGACTGGCTGGCTGACTGGCTGTCTGGCTGACTGGCTGGACTGGCTGGACTGACTGGCTGGACTGACTGACTGACTGACTGGCTGACTGACTGACTGGCTGGCTGACTGGCTGGCTGACTGGCTGGCTGGGTGAACAGCTGGCTGGCTGGCTGGCTGACTGGCTGGATGGATGGACTGACTGGACTGACTGGCTGACTGACTGGCTGGCTGGGTATTCTACTGTATCAACGTGGAGACAACTTGTACACAATCTGTTCCTATTTCGTCTCACACAATGTACTCAACCCCTGTCAATTTGGATTCAGGACCAACAAGAGCACAAACGATGCTATTATACACATGCTAGAGTTAATATACACTGCACTTGAGAAGAAAGAAGTCCCACTGGGAATCTTCATTGATCTACGCAAAGCTTTTGATACAGTCGACCATGATTTACTGCTCACAAAATTAGCACACTATGGTATAAGGGGGCACCCACTCAACTATCTAAAGTCATACCTTAGTAACAGAAGCCAATACGTGTACACAAATGGAACGAACTCTTCCACACAACAAATTACAGTCGGAGTCCCCCAAGGAAGGGTCCTGGGGCCACTCCTATTCCTCATTTACATAAATGACCTACCAAATGCATCACAACTACTCAAACCCATATTATTTGCAGATGACACAACATATGTCTTCTCTCACCCAAATCCAGTCATACTGGCCAACACTGTTAATGCCGAATTACAGAAAATATCAACATGGATGACGACTAACAAGCTTACTCTCAATACTAACAAGACCTACTTCATACAGTTTGGAAACAAAACCACAAATGTTCCACTTAACATAACGCTCAATGGTTCACCCATCACAAGACTCACAGAGGGAAAATTCCTAGGAATCCACCTTGACAGTAGCCTTAAATTCCAAACACACACATACAACAAATTTCCAAGAAAATCTCAAAGACCGTAGGCATATTATCAAAGATACGCTACTATGTGCCTCAATCAGCTCTCCTTGCACTATATCATTCATTAATCTACCCTTATCTCACCTATGGAATCTGTACATGGGGATCACACAAAATGCATGATAAAGGAATAACAGGAAAAGTTGGTAGATGGATCTATAATTTCCTAACATGTAGAACACAAAGAGTAGTAGTCAACAGAGTAAAGTCTGAGGCAGCTACTGTGAAAAGCTCTGTTCCACAAGGCACAGTACTTGCTCCCATCCTATTCCTCATCCTCTTATCAGACATTGACAGGGATATAAGCCACAGTGCTGTGTCTTCCTTTGCAAATGACACCCGAATCTGTATGATAGTGTCCACCGTTGAAGACACTGCAAGACTCCAAGCAGACATAAACCAAATCTTTAAATGGGCTGCAGAAAACAATATGAAGTTCAATGATGAGAAATTTCAATTACTCAGATACGGAAAACGTGAAGAAATTAAAATCTCTTCGGAGTACAAAACTAATTCCAATCACACAATAGAGCGAAAAACTAATGTCAAAGACCTGGGAGTGATCATGTCAGAGGATCTCACCTTCAAGGACCATAACAAAGTATCAATTGCATCTGCTCGAAAAATGACAGGATGGATAATGAGAACCTTCAAAACCAGGGATGCCAATCCCATGTTGACACTTTACAGATCGCTTCTTCTATCTAGGCTGGAATATTGCTGCACACTAACTGCACCTTTCAAGGCGGGAGAAATTGCTGACCTTGAAAATGTACAGAGAACCTTCACCGCACGCATAAGTGCGATAAACCACCTCAACTACTGGGAACGCTTGAAGTTCCTAAACCTGTACTCTCTAGAACGCAGGCGGGAGAGATACATTATTATATACACATGGAAAATTCTCGAGGGCTTAGTACCAAACTTGCACACAAAAATCTCTCCCTACGAAAGCAAAAGACTCGGCAGGCGATGTAACATCCCCCCAATGAAGAGCAGGGGTGCCACTAGCACGTTGAGGGACAACACAATAAGTGTCAGGGGCCCAAGATTGTTCAACTGCCTCCCAGCATACATCAGGGGGATTACCAACAAACCCCTGGCTGTCTTCAAGCAGGCACTGGACAGGCACCTCAAGTCGGTACCTGATCAGCCGGGCTGTGGTTCGTACGTTGGACTGCGTGCGGCCAGCAGTAACAGCCTGGTTGATCAGGCTCTGGTCCAACAGGAGGCCTGGTCACAGACCGGGCTGCGGGGGCATTGACCCCTGGAATTCTCTCCAGGTAGACTCCAGGTAGACACTGGTCAGAGAAATAGCAAACATCGAACTAAAACTAAAGGAATCTTATAGGAATCAAGAAACGTGGGAAGAACTAAAAGCCATAAATGAAATTGAAAGAAACCCAAAGTATTTCTTTTCTTATGCCAAATCAAAGTCGAAAACAACATCCAGTATTGGGCCCCTACTTAAATGGGATGGGTCCTACACAGATGACATCAAGGAAATGAGTGAGCTTCTAAAGTCCCAGTATGACTCAGTTTTTAGCGAGCCGCTAACCAGACTGAAAGTCGAAGACCTAAATGAATCTTTTATGAGAGTGCCACAGAACTTGATAGACGCAAATCTATCTGACATTATCCTGATGCCAAATGACTTCAAAGAGGCGATAAATGACATGCCCATGCACTCCGCCCCAGGCCCAGACTCATGGAACTTAGTGTTCATCAAGAACTGCAAGAAGCCTCTTATCACATGCTTTTAACATCCTATGGAGAGGGAGCATGGACACTGGGGTCGTCCTGCAGTTACTAAAAACAACAGACATAGCCCCACTCCACAAAAGGGGCAGTAAAGCATTGGCAAAAAACTACAGACCAATAGCGCTAACATCCTATTTCATAAAAATTTTTGAAAGGGTTCTAAGAAACAAGATAGATCGCCACTCATCTAGATACCCATCAATTACACAACCCAGGGCAGTATGGGTTTAGAGCAGGTCGCTCCTGTCTGTCCCAACTACTGGACCACTACGTCAAGGTCCTGGATGCTCTAGAAGACAAGCAGAATGCAGATGTTATATACACAGACTTTGCAAAAGCCTTTGACAAGTGTGACCATGGTGTAATAGCACACAAAATGCGTGATAAAGGAAAACAGGAAAAGTAGGCAGATGGATCTATAATTTCCTAACAAATAGAACACAAAGAGTAGTAGTCAACAGAGTAAAGTCTGAGGCGGCTATGGTGAAAAGCTCTGTTCCACAAGGCACAGTACTCGCTCCCATCTTGTTCCTCATCCTCATATCGGACATAGACAGGGATATAACCACAGTGCCGTGTCTTCCTTTGCAGATGACACCCGAATCTGCACGACAGTGTCCACTATTGAAGACACTGCAAGACTCCAAGCAGACATCAACTAAAGCTTTAAATGGGCTGCAGAAAACAATACGAAGTTCAATGATGAGAAATTTCAATTACTCCGATATGGAAAACGTGAGGAAATTAAAATTTCATCGGAGTATAAAACAAATTCCAACCACACAATAGAGCGAAAAACTACTGTCAGAGGATCTCACCTTCAAGGACCATAACACTGTAGCAATCGCATCTGCTAGAAAAATGACAGGATGGATAATGAGAACCTTCAAACCAGAGATGCCAAACCCATGACACTTTTCAGGTCGCTTGTTCTATCTAGGCTGGAATATTGCTGCACACTAACTGCACCTTTCAAGGCGGGTGAAATTGCTGACCTTGAAAATGTGCAGAGAACCTTCACCGCACTCATGAGTGCGATAAACCACCTCAACTACTGGGAACGGTTGAAGTTCCTAAACCTGTACTCCCTAGAACGCAGGCGGGAGAGATACATTATTATATACACTTGGAAAATCCTAGAGGGATTAGTACCAAACTTGCACATGAGACACTCCCTACGAAAGCAAAAGACTCGGCAGACAATGCAACATCCCCCCAATGAAAAGCAGAGGTGCCACTAGCACGTTGAGAGACAACACAGTAAGTGTCAGGGGCCCAAGACTGTTCAACTGCCTCCCAGCGTACATAAGGGGGATTACCAATAGACCCCTGGATGTCTTCAAGCAGGCACTGGACAGGCACCTAAAGTCAGTACCTGACCAGCCGGGCTGTGGTTCGTACGTCTGGACTGCGTGCGGCCAGCAGTAACAGCCTGGTTGATCAGGCTCTGATTCACCATGAGGCCTGGTCACAGACCGGGTAGCAGGGGCGTTGACCCCCGGAACTCTCTCCAGGTAAACTCCAGGTAAACATAAGAAAGAAGGAACACTGCAGCAGGCCTACTGGCTCATGCGAGGCAGGTCCAATTCTCCCACCGACTTAAGCCAATGCCTTGACCTTGTCAGGTCAGTCACATTCACTTAAGGGAGGAGCACAGCATCTGACCTAGTAGCACAAGCTAGTCAGGTCCAACTCACACCCTCCCACTCCCACTCCCACTCATGTATTTATCCAACCTATTTTTAATATTACACAACGTCTCAGCTTCTATGACGGTACTCGGGAGTTTGTTCCACTCATCCACAACTCTGTTACCAAACCAGTGCTTTCCTATATGAGAATGAGAATAATTTTTTTTATTTCATTGCAAGTCTACATCGAGATTTTGTAATTACAATCATGAACTGAAGTGCAAGGAGAGCCACTAACATGCCGTGGCATTAAGGGCAGCTTAATCTAATGGCCCTTAGTCTATGTACTTAATACTATAGAAATTGATTGAGTTTGTTTTCGTTGAACATTACATTGAACCGTATAAATTTGTTCAAATTACAATATTACATTGTAAAAAGTGTTTAGTAGGATGGTTACATAATAGTAAACATTGAAATTATCTTATGGGAAAATAACAGTGAGCATTTTTTAAAGTAATTTACAGTATGAGTATTTAGTTTAGGGTGAGTAGGTGGTTTTTGAGAAGAGTTTTAAATTGGTTTTCAGACACGGTCATTTTAATATTTACTGGTAATGAATTCCAGATTCTGGGGCCCTTTATGTGCATAGAATTTTTACATAGGTTGATGTGGACACGGGGTATATCAAACAGTGATCTGTGTCTTGTGTTGTGGTCATGGGACCTATTAAAGTTGTTGAGGAGAATTTTGAGCGGAGGGTTTATATTAGAGTGTAGAGTTCTGTGTATGTAGTAGGCACAAGAATAAGTGTGAATGTTCTTTACGGTGAGTAGTTTTATTAGACTTTTGAATATTGGTGGAGTATGCTGTCTAGAGTGGAAATTTGTTATCATTCTGACTGCAGCTTTTTGCTGGGTTATGAGTGGTCTAAGGTGATTTAATGTTGTTGATCCCCATGCACAGATTCCATAAGTGAGATAAGGGTAGATGAGTGAATGATATAGTGCAAGGAGAGCTGATTGTGGCACATAGTAGCATATCTTTGATAGTATGCCTACTGTCTTTGAGATTTTCTTGGAAATTTGTTGTATGTGTGTTTGGAATTTAAGGCTACTGTCAATGTGGATTCCTAGGAATTTCCCCTCTGTGAGTCTTGTGATGGGTGAACCATTGAGCTTTATGTTAAGTGGAACATTTGTGGCTCTTTTTCCAAACTGTATGAAGTAGGTCTTGTCAGAATTAAGAGTAAGCTTATTAGTCGTCATCCATGTTGATATTTTCTGCAATTCGGCATTAACAGTGTTGGCCAGTATGACTGGATTTGGGTGAGGGAAGACATATGTTGTGTCATCTGCAAATAGTATGGGTTTGAGTAGTTGTGATGCATTCGGTAGGTCATTGATGTAAATGAGTAATAGGAGTGGTCCCAGGACACTTCCTTGTAGGACTCCGACTGTAATTTGTTGTGTGGAAGAGTTCGCTCCATTTGTGTACACATATTGGCTTCTGTTACTTAGGTATGACTTTAGGTAGGTGAGTGAGTGAGTGCCCTCTTATACCATAGTGTGCTAGTTTTGTGAGTAGTAAATCGTAGTCGACTGTATCAAAAGCTTTGCATAGATCAATGAAGATTCCCAGTGGGACTTCTTTCTTCTTAAGTGCGGTGTATATTAGCTCTAGCATGTGTATAATAGCATCATTTGTGCTCTTGTTGGTCCTGAATCCAAACTGACAGGGGTTGAGTATGTTGTGTGAGACAAGGTAGGAATAGATCTGTCTATGAATTAATTTTTCGAAGATTTTAGAAAGCAGTGGTAAATTAGATATTGGTCTGTAATTAATTATTCAAGTCTGTTTGATCACCTCCTTTGTGGATCGGGGTGACCCTAGCTATTTTGATAATTGATGGGAAGGTAGCAGCTTCAATGGATTTGTTGAAGAATGTCGCAATAATTGGTGACAGTACCTGTGAAGCTTTTTTGTACATAAAAGGTTGTAAGCTGTTTATGTCTCCTGCCTTGTTTTTAACCCTTTCAGGGTCCGTGCCGTAGTTCTACGGCTTTGAATTCTGGGTCCACACCGTAGGTCTACGTCATGAGCTCAGCTCACTCAGATAAGCTTTAAGCAGTAAATTTGGGCCTAGATATGAGAGAATACATCTATGTGGTAAGTGTGCACCACATAAAACAAATCCTGCAGCACACAGTGCATAATGAGAGAAAAAAAACTGAAACCGTAATTTTCGATTAAAACAGAGACTTTGCAGTGTTTTTAAGTATATTTTTTATAGTTATATTTGCCATTTCTTGGTCTCATTTGATAGAATGGAAGATATATTACAGATATAGAGATGATTTTGATTGGTTTTAGTACTGGAAATGGCTTGAAACTGAGCTCAATGTTACATTTTTGCCAATGTTCAAGAGTAAACAAATGACCTCAAACGTCTAATACATGCCAGCTGGTGCGTCTAATATACGTTCAGAAATGTGGTGATATTATTTGTACAATTATTATAATATTGCATAACAGTAAATCTTCCTTTTTTTTTTTTTTTTTTTTTAATAAAAATTCATTATGTGAATAAAAAATAAAAATGGAATTCATTTGTAAAGACTGAAAACGTAACTAATGAACAGAGGAAATGTTAGTTTAGTGCCAGTAATGCCTGCATTGTTTATTCTGCACTCTATTTGAAATTGGAATATTTTGAACTTTGTGTTAAATTGGCTAAATTACCAATTTCCAATCACTTTATTTTGGAGTTGAAACAGTAGTTGACTGGGCGATTTCTTGTGCTCAATCGATAGAATAGAAGTAATACTGGTGAAATAGCTAAGAATTTGGTCGACTGGAATAATGTAATTGGCCTAAAATGGGAGTCAAATTCGGCAAAATCGCCGATGCGTAAATATCGCTGACATATCAAAATTTGCGAGAGCATAATTTCGTCAATTTTCAATCAAATTTTGTACTTTTTGTTTTATTACCTTCAGACAAATAAGATTTTTTTTTTTTTAAATTCTTGGACACTGGCGCACCCCTTCCGAAAATGGCCTTGGACTCTGAAAGGGTTAAGAGTGTTGATTATGAGCGAGACTTCTATTGGGCTGGTAGGAGCTAGGAATAGTGTATTAGGGTAGGTGTTGGTGAGGTAGTCTGTTGGACGGGTGTTCGAGCTTGGGATTTTACTCGCTAGATTCTTTCCTTCCTGAATTTGAATTTTTCCAATTTAAAACCATTGCTGCGAGTCCTGTCAATACTAGATATTTTTAGCACGCTATTTACATCCCCTTTATTAATTTTTGTTTTCCATTTATACACCTCAATCATATCCCCCCTAATTCTACACCTTTCTAGAGAGTGCAGATTCAGGGCCCTCAGTCTATCCTCATAGCTAAATTTTGTCCCGAGTTTCGCACTGTGCCCCATGTTTCATACCACGTACCAGACTTGCCTGCACCTGCGCGCCTCCCCGTGCAGGCGTCGTGCATCAGTCTGGCTTTGTTGACTGACTTGACTGAATGACTTGACTGACTTGGCTGAATGACTTGACTGACTTGACTGAATGAATGACTTGACTGAATGACTTAGTGAAAAAGAATGTATGTTTAGCACATAGCGCATAACGTTTCTGTAATGGTCGCATTCACTTTTTTTTATGGTGTTGTGACAGGTGTCAGATAACTGATGACATCCAGTGACATTTGATAAATTGCACTGCTGCAGGAAACCCTCGCTTGTGTCATGTTTATTATGAAATATGTATGACATTTAAAGTGCCCCAGAGCGATTATTATTATTATTATTACCATCAACATACCTTGTTTACTGAGTATAATAATTTCTTAAGCTGAAACGAGAGAGAGAAAATGTCAACACACAAACGAACACACCAGCTGATCCCTTGACTGTGTACTTCCATTTTCCTCTTGTTTTTCCTCTTCCAAATGCTGCTGCACTTCTTGTACTAATGGGTACACAATCAAGTACAAATTTGTACAAATATGTAGTCTTGGAGACTTTAAAAGCTAGTGGCTAGTGTACTGAGTGGCTGTAAGAAGGAGATTGAGATGCTTGATGCAGACACACTGCGCTGCCGTTACCGTGATAATTGGAGAGCCCGTCGTAACTCCGAGTTGTCAGTAAACGAGTACGTCGGTAAGTGAGGAGAGGCTGTACTTACCTTAAAATATTTGTAGTCTTAATGGTCTTAATATAGGGTGTAAGGTGAATAGTAAGGTAGGTAAGTTTCAAAGTGTGGTAGGTATGTAACCCCCATCTGGTTACCCCACCCACACATTATATACTAGGCTTATAAAGTGCCCTAGAATGATAAAATGCATATACGTACATTACACTCATTACTTACCTTAAAATATTTGTAGTCTTATTGTAGAGTGAGAGGTGAGTAAACAAGATGAGTACATGAGAGTGTAGAAGGTTTGCGAGTTTTGTAAACAAACCAGTTGTTGTTGTTGTTACCAGCCTGGACATGAATGGTTTTTGTTCACTCGTCAAGCCGACTGGAAAAACATCTCATATTTATGTTAATTTATATGTTTATATGTTACTTAGAATGTTTATTATATAATTTTGAAAAAAATATCATAGATGGATTAAGCAAAATGTCCATATTAATGTTTTATATGCCTCAGAGTGATTATTATTGTGTTATTATTATCATTATTAATCCGCCTAAGAGTAATTATTATTATTATTATCATTATTAATATGGCATCTTCAAGACTAATAACACACTCTTAGTGATTTTAATGTGTTCCTGCACACCAGCACAGGCGCAAGTTGTGGAGTTTAAAGCAGTTAAGTTCAGTGACAAAGTGTAGCATTAAGAGTGTAGCAATTAACCCTTTGGGGGTCAACAGGCCCTCTCCCAAACTCGTTCTCAGGGTCGAAAATTTTTTGGAAAGAAAATAAATTATTTTTTCTTATGGAATCATAGAGAATCTTTTTCCGATCATAACGACACCAAAAGTATGAAATTTGATGGAAAACTTATGGAATTATGCTCTCGCGAAGTTATCGGTCTCGACGATAGTTACGCATTAGCGATTTTGCCTACTTTGAGCCCTATTTTTGGCCAATTCCAATGTTCCAGTCTACTAAAATCATAGCTATTTCGCTAGAACTCCATTTTTTCTATCGATTGAGTACAAGAAACCGCCCATTTACCAATTTCAACTACCCAAAAAAAGTGGTCAGAAAATGGCAATTTGGCCAATTTCACACAAATTTCAAAGGATGCCAATTTCAAAATGGGGTCCAGAATAAACAAGGCAGATATTCCTGGCACTAAAATAACATCTTCTCTGTTCATTAGTCACGTCTCCAGGCCCCTCTTACATTACTTTTGCTTTCCATTTTGAATTTTTATTCTCACAAAAAATAGAAGATTTACTGTTATGTATACAACTGCATCATTGTAAAAACGGTATAAATAATATTAGCGCACTTGTGCAAGAATATTAGACTCGGCAGTTGATGTGTATTGGACGCATGGTGTGATTTGTTTACTTTTGAACATCGGCAAAAATCGAACATTTTCGCTACTTTGAAGTCAATTTCAAGGTACAGTGGTACCTCGAGTTACGATGGTCCCCAAAATCGCCCTTTTATGTAAGTTTATTTTTTTAAATGCTTTTGTAAGTATATTTTTGGGGGTGTAAAAGGACTAGTCTATTTTACATTATTCCTTATGGGGATAAATTCGTTTGGTAATGGCACTTGAACAGCATTCTCGAGCGAAAAAATATCGTAACTCGAGGTACCACTGTACTTGTCATCGTCAAACCAATCAAAATCATCTCTATTTCTGTAATATATCTTCCATTCTATCAAATGAGACCAAGAAAACGAGAATATATCAATAAATACCATACAAAAATAGACTGCAAAGTTGCTGTTTTAAACGAAAAAACAGTCAGAGTTTTTTTTTCTCATTATGCAGTGTGTGCTGCAGGAATTTTTTTTACACTGCGCACACTGAGCACACAGGCCCATTCTTTCATATGTAGGCCTACTAGCTGTTTCCCGCTTAATTTGAGGACGCTAGAATTTACGCGTACTAGTACGGCACCGACCCCGAAATGGTTAAGCGATAGAAAAAGGATGAAACGAAATAAACTCCTGACAGCATAAGCCGCTCTTCCTATATTCTGCAAGGTATGTAAATGGTGTACATACACCAGTTCATTTGTACATTATGGTTTTCTTAAGAAAGAAGTGATCAAATGCAGTTAGCATTACAAACTCCGTTTTGTCTTATACTAACACATCTGAAGGAGGAAAGAATGGGAAGACGTTTTCATAGTTGGAGCAAGAATGCCCACCACCACATACGTAATGACATACATATTTTATTCATTTTAGAGTGTATATCAGGTTTTTATCTTATTTATATTGTTTATTATATCATATTAGATGAATTGTGATAGATAAATATGCCGTAGAGTTGATAATAGTCATTTTGAAGTACAGTACTATTGTCATGCCTCCTGACATGCTGTGTCATGTAACCAGGCTACCAGCCTGGGTACATGACACAGCATTACACCACCACCACCGCCTGCGACCGCACATATATACCATCCCAATTGTAACATTACCCATACCTTCCTACCTTCCTTTCTTTTTCTTTCCTTCCTTCCTACCTACTTACCTACCTTCCTTCATTCCTTCTTTCTTTCATTCCTTCTTCTTTCCTTCCTTCCTTCTTTCCTTCCTTTCATCTCATCCTTCCTTTCTTCCTTCCTTCTGGTTTCTATAATATATATACACATATATAGTTACTGGACACGTTCATAGAACTGCTATTAGCTTCTGGAAGCTGGTTGTTGTGTGGGAGTGGGCTTGTAAATGTGCTGAGTCAGGGTGTGGCTGCTGTAAAAATGACAAATTATACCATCACTCACCACCCTCACTGCTTGTCAACACCCATGGGGTCCATGCCTTCTTCCCCACCCTACCATCCACATGGAAATAAGTCACTTTGTCTGACTTTTTCCTTCCTTCCTTCCTTCCTTACTTCTTCTTTCCTTCCTTCTTCTTTCCTTCCTTCTTCTTTCCTTCCTTCGTCCTTCCTTCTTTCCTTCCATCCTACCTACCTACTTTCCTTCCTTCTTTCCTTCCTTCCTTCTTCTTTCCTTCCATCTTGTCCTTCCCTCCTTTCTTCTTTCCTGCCTTCCTTCCTTCCAACACTAACATTGCTTGTGGTCCTGGAGAATCAGAATCTGTGAAGAATACTAAAGTAACTGAACTGAACAATAAATTTTATTTCAGATTCGTTCATTTTGTGCTTGAGAGACTATATTTCTTTAACCCTTTCAGGGTCATCCTGTAGATCTATGGCTTTGAAGCCAGGATCCAAGCCTTAGATCTACGCCGTGAGCTCAACTCACTTAGATAACCTGTGAGCGGTAAATTTAGGCCTAAATATGAGAGAGTACATGTGTGTAGTAAGTGTGTACCACATAAAACAAATCCTGCAGCACGCAGTGCATAATGAGAAAAAACTGTGACCGTAACTTTGGATTAAAACCGACTTTGCGGTGTTTTTTCGTATGGTTTTTACAGTTGTATTCACGATTTCATGGTCTTGTTTGATAGAATGGAGGATATATTACAGAAATAGAGATGATTTTGATTGGTTTTATTGCTGAATATGGCTTGAAACTGAGCTCAAAGTAGCGGAAATGTTCAGTTTTTGCCGATGTTCAAGAGTAAACAAATGACGTCACGCGTCTAATACGCATCAGCTGGTGGGTCTAATATACGTTCATGAATGTGCTGATATTATTTATACAATTATTGCAATATTGCATAAGAGTAAATCTTCTATTTTTTGTTGTGAATAAAAATTCATTGTGAATATAAAATCAAAATGGAATTCATTTGTAAAGTCTGAAAATGTAACTAATGAACAGAGGAAATGTTAGTTTAGTGCCAGAAATGCCTGCATTGTTTATTCTGGACCCTATTTTGAAATTGAAATATTTTGAACTTTGTGTTAAATTGGCCAAATTACCAATTTCCAACCACTTTATTGGGTAGTTGAAACAGTTGACTGGACGATTTCTTGTGCTCAATCAATAAAACAGAAGTAATACTAGCGAAATAGCTAAGAATTTGGTCGACTGGAATAATGTAATTGGCCTGAAATGGGAGTCAAAGTCGGCAAAATCGCCGATGCGTAAATATTGTTTACGCATTAAAATTCGCGAGAGTGTAACTTTATCATTTTTCCATCAAATTTTGAACTTTTTGTTGTATTACCTTCAGAAAAAGATTCTCTAGGATTTCATAAGAAAAAATATTTTTTTTTTTCATTCTTGGACCCTGGCTGTCACTCATATTTGGTCTCTGGACCCTGAAAGGGTTAATATGTCATCCTGACTTGGTTAATATTGGGTGTGAGGAAAGTTATTGCTTCAGGAAAGACTGGTTAATTGTTGAATGTTAGTCTGTAAAAATATAAGATAATCAAAATTTGCAAGTGTGAAGCTTACAAGTTTGAAGACACAATTGTATTTTTGTTTTTGTGGTTATATATGCTTATTTTCTCCTAATTTTTTGTTTTTTATTTTTTTATTTTGTGAAACAGTGAAACAGTTTGGGAAAATATGGCCAAGATGTGTGTCAAAACAAAACGTTTAGATGTAGCAGCTCTTTGTTTGGGCAACATGAGTCATGCAAGAGGAGCAAGAGCTCTTCGACAAGCAATGAAGGAACCACAGTTAGATGCCAGGGTAGCTATGCTGGCACTGCAACTTGGTATGATGGTAAGAACAAAATTAATGTGCAGTGGTACCTCTACATACGAGCAGCTCCCAACTCGAACAATTATGTAAGTGTATTTTTGTAGGTGCTTTTGTAAGTGTATTTTTGGGGGTCTGAAATGGATTAATCTAATTTTCATTATTTCTTATGGGAAAAAATTCCTTCGGTATCGGCACTTGAATACCCGTCTGGAACGAATTAAGCTCGTAACTCGAGGTACCACTGTATTTTAGATACAATTAGTTATCTCCAGCCTAAGTAAATACCTTTTGGTATCTGCTTAGGCTGACAATTTTTTATGGGGGTGGACCAACATACTAATGGAAGGTCTCAGTCCTATATTGGAATTCAAAAGCTCCATTGAGCAAGTGAAATATAATCCCTTCTCCTCTCCCACTGTCTTGGTTTTCATAAGGGAACTTTGCTTTAACTTAAATCTTCCTTCAGGTTTTCCTTGCTTTATGCAGGTTCACTTCACAAAAATTAACTGTTATGTGATACAGTGGACCCCCGGTGTTCATGATGCTCCAAACTCGAACAATTATGTAAGTGTATTTTTGTAAGTGCTTTTGTAAGTGTATATTTGGGGGGTCTAAAAGGACTAGTCTAATTTACACTATTCCTTATGGGAACAAATTCGTTTGGTAACGTCACTTGAACAGCATTCTGGAACGAATAAATCACGAACACCGTGGGTCCACTGTATTTCATTTTTAATAGTAATAACGTGTGTAATATACATTTGCTTTATGTGTTCGGTGCTCTTTATAAAGCATATTGGAGATTCTTATTAGGAGAATAAAGTGTTGATGACCTGACAGAGCTTAGTACAACTGTCATGGATCTGCAACATGTGTTCTACATAGAGTGAAGGTTACTTGTATATCTCCCTCTAATGAAAGTGCATAGTGTAATTGGGTAGTGTTGCTCCCTGGTGGATATTTTTAGAGAAAATTTTGTTAGGAAAAGGGCCTTTGTCTGGGTGTTGAATCACTAAAAAACTAAACTTGCTGCATAAATTCCCTGACCCCCAACAGAGGTAATCAGTGGTCTTAACTTACATTGATGAAAGTTTTTGCTAGAGCCAATCTCCTGAAAAAAAAATTTCAGTTAATTTAAAGTGTTGGTACATTATTAACCCTTTGACTGTCGGAGGCCCCATTCTGAAACTGTCATTCTATGTCGGAAAATTTTGGAAAAATAAATAAATTATTTTTTCTTATGAAATGATAGAGAATCTTTTCCCGATTGTAATGACACCAAAAGTATGAAATTTGATTGAAAACTTACGGAATTACGCTCTCGCAAAGTTAGCGATGTCAGTGATATATACGCATCGGCGATTTCGCTGATTTTGAGCCCTATTTTAGGCCACTTCCATTGGGACAGTCGACCAAACTCATAGCTATTTGTTTAGAACTCCATTTGTTCTATCGATTGAGTACAAGAAATCACCAATTTACCGATTTTAACTACCCAATAAAGTGGTCAGAAAATGGCAATTTCGCCAATTTCATGCAAAATAAAAAAGATGTCAATTTCAAAATAGGGTCCAGAATAAACAATGCAGACATCCCTAGCACTAAAATAAAATGTTATCTGTTCATTAGTCATGTCTTTAGGCCCCTCTTACATTACATTTGCTTTCTATTTTTATTTTTTATTCATACAAAAAATAGAAGATTTATTGTTATGCAGACTATTGCATTATTGTAAAAACTGTATAAATAATATCTGTGCACTTGTGAAAGAATATTAGACTCACCAGTTGATGTGTATTGGACGCATGGTGTGATTTGTTTAATTTTGAACATTGGCAAAAATCGAACATTTCCGCTACTTTGAGCTCAATTTCAAGATCGTTTTCATCATGAAACTAATCAAAATCATCTATATTCCCGTAGTATGTTTACCATTCTATCAAATGAGACCATGAAAAAGAGAATACATCCATAAATACTATACGAAAATACACCTCAAAGACGGCGTTTTAATTAAAAAAAACGGTCGGAGTTTTTTTTTTTATTATTATGTACTGCTTGCTGCAGGATTTTTTTTATACTGCACACACTGACCACACAGACCCATTCTCTCACATGTCTGCCTACCAGCTTTCTCCTGCTTGATTTGAGGCCGCTAGAATTTAGGCGTATAAATACGTCCGAAACATTGGCTCGTAAGACGTATATATACGTCCGAAACAGTCAAAGGGTTAATAGTGTATTTTAAAGGTGTATAAAATTTCTTCAAAATTTGCGTACTTTTCTTTGTGCTACTTTATTTGCGTATGTTGTTGTTTAACCCTTTGACTGTTTCGGTCGTATATATACGTTTTACAAGCCACTGTTTCAGACGTATCTATACGCCTAAATTCTAGCGGCCTCAATCAAGCAGGAGAAAGCTGGTAGGCCCACATGTGAGAGAATGGGTCTTTTGGGCATGTGCGAGTATAAAAATCGGGCAGCCAGTGGTGCATTGTGGGAAAGCCATTTCAGTAGTCCATGTTCAGTATTCCTAGCGGTAAGAAATACCTGACTCCCTGGCGAATCTGGGACTCTTCTCTTCCCCAGTGATAGCTCTAACACAGATGGAAGTGTCTCTGAAGATGAATTTCATGGTTTTGGGGGTTTGTGGGGAAACAATGCAGGATAAAAGGAAGGA
>WNWK01024705.1:0-29388 GCA_009830355.1 Cherax destructor
AATTTCTAGTATGCAGGAGCATTTCTAGTATGCAGGAGCATTCTAGTATGCAGGAGCATTTATAATATTCAGGAGTATTTCTAGTATTCAGGAGCATTTGTAGTATTCAGGAGCATTTCAATGATGCAGGAGCATTTCTAGTATGCAGGAGCATTTCTAGTATGCAGGAGCATTTCTAGTATTCAGGAGCATTTCTAGTATGCAGGAGCATTTCTAGTATGCAGGAGCATTTCTAGTATGCAGGAGCATTTCTAGTATGCAGGATCATTTCTAATATGCAGGAGCATTTCTAGTATGCAGGAGCATTTCTAGTATGCAGGAGCATTTCTAGTATGCAGGAGCATTTCAAATATGCAGGAGCATTTATAGTATTCAGGAGTATTTCTAGTATTCAGGAGCATTTGTAGTATTCAGGAGCATTTCAATGATGCAGGAACATTTCTAGTATGCAGGAGCATTTCTAGTATGCAGCAGCATTTATAGTATTCAGGAGTATTTCTAGTATTCAGGAGCATTTGTAGTATTCAGGAGCATTTCAATGATGCAGGAGCATTTCTAGTATGCAGGAGCATTTCTAGTATTCAAGAGCATTTCTAGTATGCAGGAACATTTCTAGTATGCAGGAGCATTTCTAGTATTCAGGAGCATTTCTAGTATGCAGGAGCATTTCTAGTATGCAGGAGCATTTCTGGTATGAAGGAGCATTTCTAGTATGCAGGAGCATTTTTAGTATGCAGGAGCATTTTTAGTATGCAGGAGCATTTCTAGTATGCAGGAGCATTTATAGTATTCAGGAGTATTTCTAGTATTCAGGAGCATTTGTAGTATTCAGGAGCATTTCAATGATGCAGGAGCATTTCTAGTATGCAGGAGCATTTCTAGTATTCAGGAGCATTTCTAGTATGCAGGAGCATTTCTAATATGCAGGAGCATTTCTAGTATGCAGGAGCATTTCTAATATGCAGGAGCATTTCTAGTATGCAGGAGCATTTCTAGTATGCAGGAGCATTTCTAGTATGCAGGAGCATTTCTAGTATGCAGGAGCATTTCTAGTATGCAGAAGAATTTCTAGTATGCAGGAGCATTTCTAGTATGCAGGAGCATTTCTAGTATGCAGGAACATTTCTAGTATGCAGGAGCATTTCTAGTATGCAGGAACATTTCTAGTATGCAGGAGCATTTCTAGTATGCAGGAACATTTCTAGTATGCAGGAACATTTCTAGTATGCAGGAGCATTTCTAGTGTGCAGGAGCATTTCTAGTATGCAGGAGCATTTCTAGTATGCAGGAGCATTTCTAGTATGCAGGAGCATTTCTTGTATGCAGGAGCATTTCTATTATGGAGGAACATTTCTAGTATGCAGGAGCATTTCTATATACTGCTTATGTGTTTATTTTTCCATTGTGTCGGTATTTTATACCATTTATTTCCAACGTATGAAAGGAGAAATGTTATGGTGATACCGACAAGGAGGGTAAAACACACTTATGTAAAGATCATTTATTAAAGGAAACGTTTCGTCCCAAGTGACTCCTTCAGTCCTAATACAGTGATAAATAAGACACCTGTATATATTGTGGCAGTAGTCAGGTGGAGTGTCGCGTGGGTACTAGTAGTAGTGGTAGTAGTAGTAGTAGTAGTGGTAGTAGTAGTGGTACTAGTATTAGTAGTAGTGGTAGTAGTAGTGGTAGTAGTTGTAGTGGTACTAGTATTAGTAGTCGTAGTAGTAGTAGTGGTACTAGTATTAGTAGTGGTAGTAGTAGTAGTGGTACTAGTATTAGTAGTGGTAGTAGTAGTAGTGGTACTATTATTATTAGTAGTAGTGGTACTAGTATTAGTAGTCGTAGTAGTAGTAGTGGTACTATTATTAGTAGTAGTAGTAGTGGTACTAGTATTAGTAGTGTAATAATATTGGTAGAATTACCTACAATATGTTAAGTAAAAGGACACAAATGCAACTAATGTGACATTTTATTGTGGCAACGTTTCGCTCTCCAGGAGCTTTTTCAAGCCGTTACAAGTGATACATGGACACAGAGCGTATATATATACTCTCAAAGTGAGGTGTAATACTAGTGGTGGTAGGGTAAACCCTACCATCACATAGTCTCTCCTGCTAATTCAACACAAGCACATCGTAGATGTGGAACACTCCTACAGGCCTTCTATATTCCAACCTCCAGCAGAAATATTTGTCTAACCTATTTTTATACTACCCATGTAATTGTTTTATCACCTTTTACTCATGTGCAAATTGATTGTTCTACCTTATTGTATTACTACTACTACTACGACTTATATCACTACTACTTCTACCACCACTAGTATTACACCTCACTTGGAGAGTATATATATACCCTGTGTGTCCATGTATTGTTTGTAACTGCTTGAGAAAGCTCCTGGAGAGCGAAACGTTGCCACAATAAAATGTCACATTAGTTGCATTTGTGTCCTTTTACTTAACAGTATTAGTAGTGGTAGTAGTAGTAGTGGTACTAGTATTAGTAGTGGTAGTAGTAGTAGTAGTAGTAGTGGTAGTAGTAGTGGTACTAGTATTAGTAGTGGTGGTAGTAGTGGTAGTAGCAGTGGTAGTAGAAGTAGTAGTAGTGGTAGTAGTAGTAGTGGTAGTTTTAGTGTTAGTAGAAGTAGTGGTAGTAGTAGCAGTTGTAGTAGTAGTAGTAGTAGTGGTAGTAGTAGTAGGGGTAGTTTTAGTGGTGGTAGTAGTAGTAGTGGTGGTAGTAGTGGTAATAATAGTAGTGGCAGTAATAGTAGTGGTAGAACTAATGTGGTGAGACGGGACCGTCCACCTGACTACTGTCACAATATATACTAATGTCTTAGTTATCTCTGTATTAGGACTGAAGAAGTCACTCGGGGAGAAACATTTCCTTCAATAAATGTCCTGATCTGTACAGAAGTGTCTTATCCATGTGAAGTTAGTTGAAAATCATATATAATACCGACAACTTGAATAATAAGACACATGTACATCAGTTGGGTATTTTTAATGTTGATTGAAAGGTTTCTTGTAGACAGTTGGCTTCCTCAGTCAAACACAGAGGCAGCACCACGACTGCTGCCTCAGCACCACGACTGCTGCCTCAACACCACGACTGCTGCCTCTGTGTTGCACTAAAGAACTCTACTGTTACACATGTGCCTTACTCTTCACTATGTGATGTTACTGTAGATAATGTTGGACAAGCATTTAGTTTCCTAATGTTCCATGTTTGGATTTACCAAGACAGTGCTGAAGGGAGATCAATTTTTAAATGGTTATGCAGGATTCAGTTAATAATGGTTATGCAGGATTCAGTTAATAATGGTTATGCAGGAGTCAGTTAATAATGGTTATGCAGGATTCAGTTAATAATGGTTATGCAGGATTCAGTTAAATCTCCTTAATCTCGAATATTAGAGTTACCAGAGTTACAAGTCTATTTAACAAAACCCTCATATGAACTAAAGCTAAGAATCTTCAACTGGTTAATGCAGATGTTTATATTATCACTTGCAGAGGATGCGACGAGGTATATGTTGGGGGAAAGTACCCCTGAAACCTAGGGGGAAAGTACCCCTGAAACCTAGGGGGAAAGTACCCCTGAAACCTAGGCTAAAAACATCATTTTCTTGTGCAGATGGGACAACAAAAGCAATACATGTGTACAACATCACTCAGTTGATGACACGGAACAATACCCACTGAGTGAGGAACCAGACATGGAACAACACCCACTGAGTGAACAAGGTTCCTCCTTAAAATTTTAGATCTTGCAATAACCTATCAATATCTAATCACAACTACTACTACTGTTATTACTACTACAATAACTACTTTGTGATTGCTCTTCACCTCCAGCATCTTTGTTACTTTTATTTACTCTCTATGTCTTTGTAGCTTGATTTTTCTCAGTCATATTCTTGACAAGCAAAATATAGCAATAGTTAATATATCTTAAGCCTAGTGTTATAATCTGGCAATGGAATGGCAGCTGTACACATCCTCTAAATCTTTGTAAAGGCTTCCTAAACAACTGCTGACCATTTACAATTAACTTTCTGATAAGTAATGGAAGTTAACTGAGTAGTTATTTCTGAATATTTACAAAAAAATATCTGAATTTAGGTAGATTAATAAGTCACTATAAAAAATTAATTTAAAAATACATTTTCGAAAGTATTATCTTATCCCAGGAATCATCAGCATATAATCCAAATTGGGTTCAGATCATTGCAACACCTTAACAACACTATGAATAAGATGTTGAAATGTTGCTGATGTATTTTGCATCTCAAATGGAGTTACCCTTCATTATTAATGGACGATACAATTACAAAACCAAAAACTTTTTTCCCTCTATCACTTTTGGGTTGCTGATAATTCTTCCTTAGGTCAATCAAACACAGTCACATACCCAATATTATGAATAAAATCTATTACATCTTTCATGTTTCAAAGAGTGATGGCATCAGGCTTGTCAGGCTTGTCTGTAGTCTATACATATTCTCAGTCCACCTGGTATCATTTTTATGACATGAGGAAGCCCATGAACTGGATGACTTCTCAATAAATCCTCTTTCCATTACAAAGTGTTCATTTTCCTATATAATATTCTGTTTTTCTGGCTGTACTCTGGTTTAGCAGCTTCATCAGTATTATGCATACGTAGGGAAAATAATTTGGGGATGACAAAAACAAAGATTTCTTACTTTTAAAACAATGCCAGGATTTCTTTATCTTAAGTGTGGATGACAACAGTTACTAAGTGTTGTGGTCTTTGATGCAACTACAAATATGTCAGTTGCCCCTGGCTTCCTCCGTGCCATCTGGCTTCCTCCGTGCCATCTGGCTTCCTCCGCGCCATCTGGCTTCCTCCGCACCATCTGGCTTCCTAAGCACCATCTGGCTTCCTCCGTGCCATCTGGCTTCCTCCGCGCCATCTGGCTTCCTCCGCGCCATCTGGCTTCCTCCGCACCATCTGGCTTCCTCCGTGCCATCTGGCTTCCTCCGTGCCATCTGGCTTCCTCCGTGCCATCTGGCTTCCTCCGTGCCATCTGGCTTCCTCCGCGCCACCTGGCTTCCTCCGTGCCACCTGGCTTCCTCCGCGCCATCTGGCTTCCTCCGCGCCATCTGGCTTCCTCCGTGCCATCTGGCTTCCTCCGCGCCATCTGGCTTCCTCCGTGCCACCTGGCTTCCTCTGCGCCATCTGGCTTCCTCCGTGCCACCTGGCTTCCTCCGCGCCATCTGGCTTCCTCCGCGCCATCTGGCTTCCTCCGCGCCATCTTGTTTAGGTGTCAGATCTGTGAGAGCAGAAATAAACATGTTTAAGGGCATATTAGGCTTATTGCTTTGTTTTATAATTCTTACCATAAGATGTCTTGTCCACAGAGTAAAGTTGGATGTTATGATCAGCGAATTTCTGCATCATTTTCAGAAGTCCAAATAAAATAATTTGAAGGTGTGTCTAGGGTGAGAATCCTATACCTTTACTCCATCTCGAGGATCATAAAACCAAATATTAGATAATGTGTCATAATGAGTCATCATTGCCCCCCCCCCTTGCTCTTTCTTTAGACATTCGTTGTGGATTTGTTGACACATCTAAAGTCTTATCTAGCATTCAGTCATTGTGTTCTTTTTGGTGTTACCATTGAGCCATTACTGATAACTGACCACTTATTACTGATAACTAACCACTTATTACTGATAACTAACCACTCATTACTGATAACTGACCACTCATTACTGGTAACTAACCACTCATTACTGATAACTGACCACTTATTACTGGTAACTAACCACTTATTACTGATAACTAACCACTCATTACTGATAACTGACCACTCATTACTGGTAACTAACCACTCATTACTGATAACTGACCACTTATTACTGGTAACTAACCACTCATTGCTGATAACTGACCACTTATTACTGATAACTAACCACTCATTACTGATAACTGACCACTTATTACTGATAACTGACCACTCATTCCTGATAACTGACCACTCATTACTGATAACTGACCACTTATTACTGATAACTGACCACTTATTACTGATAACTGACCACTCATTACTGATAACTGACCACTCATTACTGGTAATTGACCACTCATTACTGATAACTGACCACTTATTACTGATAACTGACAACTTATTACTGATAACTGACCACTCATTACTGTTACCTGACCACTTATTACTGATAACTGACCACTCATTACTGATAACTGACCACTTATTACTGATAACTGACCACTCATTACTGATAACTGACCACTCCCTGACTGCACATTAGCTGAACTCACCAACTAATAATACAGTTTCTCTAGTAGTGAAAAGTGGGATCAAAAGCCTCTAGTCCCAGGTAAGGACCCACTAGGTAGTAGGCTTTAGTCCCAGGTAAGGACCCACTAGGTAGTAGGCTCTAGTCCCAGGTAAGGACCCACTAGGTAGTAGGCTCTAGTTCAAGGTAAGGACCCACTAGGTAGTAGGCTCTAGTCCCAGGTAAGGACCCACTAGGTATGTAGACGAATGATTCAGAAAACCGACAAGTTGATAAATTAGACACATATGCAACACTTGGGTATCTTTATTGTGGAAACGTTTCGCCACACAGTGTTCTTCAACACTTGTCCAACCTTTGGACGAAGACCTACTTCGACTAGTGGATGGTACCGCCTCCTCCTGCTTCACCTCACCTGTCTACAGTATATAAGCAACCTCCATTGCCCTATGCTGTACTTACTACCAGATTGATGGACTGAACACATCGACTCCAGGCCGAGGGACTGATTACCTCAAACTCCTCCTCTCCTTACAACTTTTTACTTTGTATTGGACTGATGAAGCCAATGTGTGGCGAAACGTTTCCACAATAAAGATATCCAAGTGATGCATATTTTTTTTTTATTAACACATCGGCCGATTCCCACCAAAGCAGGGTGGCCCGAAAAAGAAAAACTTTCATCATCATTCACTCCATCACTGTCTTGCCAGAGGGGTGCTTTACACTACAGTTATAAAACTGCAACATTAACACCCCTCCTTCAGAGTGCAGACACTGTACTTCCCATCTCCAGGACTCAAGTCCGGCCTGCGGGTTTCCCTGAATCCCTTCATAAATGTTACTTTGCTCACACTCCAACAGCACGTCAAGTATTAAAAACCATTTGTCTCCATTCACTCCTATCAAATACGCTCACACATGCTTGCTGGAAGTCCAAGCCCCTCGCACACAAAACTTCTTTTACCCCTCCCTCCAACCTTTCCTAGGCCGACCCTACCCCGCCTTCCCTCCACTACAGATTTATACACTCTCGAAGTTAATCTGTCTCGTTCCATTCTCTCTACATGTCCGAACCACCTCAACAACCCCTCCTCAGCTCTCTGGATAATAGTTTTGGTAATCCCGCACCTCCTCCTAATTTCCAAACTCCGAATTCTCTGCATTATATTCACACCACACATTGACCTCAGACATGACATCTCCACTGCCTCCAGCCTTCTTCTCGTTGCAACATTCATCACCCATGCTTCACACCCATATAAGAGTGTTGGTATAACTATACTCTCATACATTCCCTTCTTTACTTCCATGGACAAAGTTCTTTGTCTCCACAGACTCCGAAGTGCTCCACTCACCCTTTTTCCCTCATCAATTATATGATTCACCTCATCCTTCATAGACCCATCTGCTGACATGTCCACTCCCAAATATCTGAATACATTCACCTCCTCCATACTCTCTCCTCCAATCTGATATCCAATCTTTCGTCACCTAATCTTTTGTTATCCTCATCACCTTACTCTTTCCTATATTCACTTTCAATTTTCTTCTTTTACACACCCTACCAAATTCATCCACCAATCTCTGCAACTTCTCTTCAGAATCTCCCAAAAGCACAGTGTCATCAGCAAAAAGCAACTGTGACAACTCCCACTTTGTATTTAATTATTTATCTTTTAACCCCACACCTCTTGCCAAGACCCTCGCATTCACTTCTCTTACAACCCCATCTATAAATATATTGAACAACCACGGTGACATCACACATCCTTGTCTAAGGCCCACTTTTACTGGGAAATAGTCCCTTCCTCCTACACACTCTAACTTGAGCCTCACTATCCTCATAAAAACTCTTCACTGCTTTCAGTAACCTACCTCCTATTCCATACACCTGCAACATCTGCCACATTGCCCCCCTATCCACCCTGTCATACGCTTTTTCCAAATCCATAAATGCCACAAAAACCTCTTTACCCTTATCCAAATACTGTTCACCTATATGTTTCACTGTAAACACTTGGTCTACACACCCCCTACCTTTCCTAAAGCCCCCTTGTTCATCTGCTATCCTGCTTTCTGTCTTACTCTTAATTCTTTCAATAATAACTCTACCATACACTTTACCAGGTACACTCAACAGACTTATTCCCCTATAATCCTATAATTTTTGCACTCTCTTTTGTCCCCTTTGCCTTTATACAAAGGAACAATACACGCTCTCTGCCAATCCCTAGGTACCTTACCATCTTCCATACATTTATTAAATAATAGCACTAACCACTCCAAAACTATATCCCCACCTGCTTTTAACATTTCTATCTTTATCCCATCAATCCCAGCTGCCTTACCCCCTTTCATTCTACCCACTGCCTCACGAACTTCCCCACACTCACAACTGGCTCTTCCACACTCCTACAAGATGTTATTCCTCCTTGCCCTATACACGAAATCACAGCTTCCCTGTCTTCATCAACATTTAACAACTCCTCAAAATATTCCCTCCATCTTCCCGATACCTCTAACTCTCCATTTAATAACTCTCCTCTCCTATTTTTAACTGTCAAATCCATTTGTTCCCTAGGCTTCCTCAACTTATTAATCTCACTCCAAAACTTTTTCTTATTTTCAACAAAATTTGTTGATAACATCTCACCACTCTCTCATTTGCTCTCTTTTTACATTGCTTCACCACTCTCTTAACCTCTCTTTTCTCTCCATATACTCTTCCCTCCTTGCATCACTTCTACTTTGTAAAACCTCTCATATGCTAACTTTTCTCCCTTACTACTCTCTTTACATCATCATTCCACCAATCGCTCTTCTTCCCTCCGCACCCACTCGCCTGTAACCACAAACTTCTGCTGAACACTCTAACACTACATTTTTAAATCTACCCCATACATCTTCGACCCCATTGCCTACACTCTCACTAGCCCATCTATCCTCCAATAGTTGTTTATATCTTACCCTTACTGCCTCCTCTTTTAGTTTATAAACCTTCACCTCTCTTACTTACTGATTCTATTTTCCTTGTATCCCATCTATCTTTTACTCCCACTGTAGCTATAACTAAAAAGTGATCTGATATATCTGTGGCCCCTCTATAAACATGTACATCCTGAAGTCTACTCAACAGTCTTTTATCTACCAATACATAGTCCAACAAATTACTGTCATTACGCCCTACATCATATCTTGTATACTTATTTATCCTCTTTTTCTTAAAATATGTATTACCTATAACTAAACCCCTTTCTATACAAAGTTCAATCAAAGGGCTCCCATTATCAATTACACCTGGCACCCCAAACTTACCTACCACACCCTCTCTACATGTTTCTCCTACTTTAGCATTTAGGTTCCCTACCACAATTACTCTCTCACTTGGTTCAAAAGTTCCTATACATTCGCTTAACATCTCCCAAAATCTCTCTCTCTCCTCTACACTCCTCTCTTCTCCAGGTGCATACACGCTTATTATGACCCACTTTTCGCATCCGACCCTTATTTTAATCCACATAATCCTTGAATTTACACATTTATATTCCCTCTTCTCCTTCCATAACTGATCCTTCAACATTATTGCTACCCCTTCCTTACCTCTAACTCTCTCAGATACTCCTGACTTAATCCCATTTATTTCTCCCCACTGAAATTCGCCTACCCCCTTCAGCTTTGTTTCGCTTAGGGCCAGGACATCCAACTTCTTTTCATTCATAACATCAGCAATCATCTCTTTCTTATCATCCGCACTACATCCACGCATATTCAGACAACCCAGTTTTTCTTCTTCTCTTTTTTAGTAAATGTTTACAGGAGAAGGGGTTACTAGCCCATTGCTTACGGAGGAAAGATTCTTTTCCACTTCCCCATGGACAATAGAGAAAATAAAAAGAACAAGAGCTATTAAGAAAAAGAAGAAAAACCTAGATGTGTGTATGTATATATATGCATGTGTATGCCAGTGTAGTGTGACCTAAAGTGTAAGTAGAAGTAGCTAGATATACCTGTTATCCAGCGTGTTTATGAGACAGAAAAAAGACACCAGCAATCCTACCATCATGTAAAACAGTTTCAGGTTTCTGTTTCACAGTCACCTGGCAGGACGGTAGTACCTCCCTGGGTGGTTGGTGTCTACTACCTACTACCAACATTACCTCATGCATATGTGTCTATTTTATCACCCACTAGGTAGTAGCCTCTAGTCCCAGGTAAGGACCCACTAGGTAGTAGCCTCTTGTCCCAGGTAAGGACCCACTAGGTAGTAGCCTCTAGTCCCAGGTAAGGACCCACTAGGTAGTAGCCTCTTGTCCCAGGTAAGGACCCACTAGGTAGTAGCCTCTAGTCCCAGGTAAGGACCCACTAGGTAGTAGCCTCTAGTCCCAGACTGTGGGAAAATCTGAACACTATATTTGCATAATTGTTTTGAATGACTTAAGAAAACGTTATATTGCGCCATGTGACTCACAACGATATGATCCATTTTTTTAATCCTGAGACAATTTAAGAACTTCCTGAAGACCATATGCCTTAAAATTACAACCCTCGTTTGTATGTATAGACCAGAGCAAACTTTCTTGGGGGAAAAAAACGTTACCATAGCTTTTCATATTTGGTGTTAATAATTATCATAAGTCTTGTTTCAGCGTATCTTGTGGTCTTGCACATTAATTTCTTAGTAGGCCTACCCAATCAATAGTTAAAAAAATGTGAAAATGGTTTCTCAACAGACAGAATTGGATACAATGGTACAAGGTTCAAGAAATACCTTTGTTTATCTAGAAGATGACATTTAGTAAAGGTTTTGATATATACCTCACGTCTTTCATTAAGCCTAACCAAAACAAGTCTCATCTTTCCTAAACACTGTTTTAGTTACTCGAGGGTGTCCTCCAGTGCAAGAGTTACGAGCAAGTGTCCTCCACTGCAAGAGTTACGAGCAAGTGTCCTCCACTGCAAGAGTTACGAGCAAGTGTCCTCCAGTGCAAGAGTTACGAGCAAGTGTCCTCCACTGCAAGAGTTACGAGCAAGTGTCCTCCACTGCAAGAGTTACGAGCAAGTGTCCTCCAGTGCAAGAGTTACGAGCAAGTGTCCTCCAGTGCAAGAGTTACGAGCAAGTGTCCTCCAGTGCAAGAGTTACGAGCAAGTGTCCTCCAGTGCAAGAGTTACGAGCAAGTGTCCTCCAGTACAAGAGTTACGAGCAAGTGTCCTCCAGTGCAAGAGTTACGAGCAAGTGTCCTCCAGTGCAAGAGTTACGAGCAAGTGCCCTCCAGTACAAGAGTTACGAGCAAGCGTCCTCCAGTGCAAGAGTTATGAGCAAGTGTCCTCCAGTGCAAGAGTTACGAGCAAGTGTCCTCCAGTGCAAGAGTTAAGAGCACGTGTCCTCCAGTACAAGAGTTATGAGCAAGTGTCCTCCAGTACAAGAGTTATGAGCAAGTGTCCTCCAGTACAAGAGTTAAGAGCAAGTGTCCTCCAGTGCAAGAGTTACGAGCAAGTGTCCTCCAGTACAAGAGTTATGAGCAAGTGTCCTCCAGAACAAGAATTATGAGTAAGTGTCCTCCAGTACAAAAGTTATGAGCATGTGTCCTCCAGTACAAGAGTTATGAGTAAGTGTCCTCAAGTCCAAGAATTATGAGTAAGTGTTCTCCAGTGCAAGAGTTATGTGCAAGTGTCCTCCAGTACAAGAGTTATGAGCAAGTGTCCTCCAGTACAAGAATTATGAGTAATTGTAATCCAGTACAAGAGTTATGAGCAAGTGTCCTCCAGTTCAAGAATTATGAGTAATTGTCCTCCAGTACAAGAGTTATGAGCAAGTATCCTGCAGTACAAGAGTTATGGGCAAGTGTTCTCCAGTACAAGAGTTATGAGCAAGTGTCCTCCAGTACAAGAGTTATGAGCAAGTGTCCTGCAGTACAAGAGTTATGGGCAAGTGTTCTCCAGTACAAGAGTTATGAGCAAGTGTCCTCCAGTACAAGAGTTATGAGCAAGTATCCTGCAGTACAAGAGTTATGGGCAAGTGTTCTCCAGTACAAGAGTTATGAGCAAGTGTCCTCCAGTACAAGAGTTATGAGCAAGTGTCCTCCAGTACAAGAGTTATGGGCAAGTGTTCTCCAGTACAAGAGTTATGAGCAAGTGTCCTCCAGTACAAGAGTTATGAGCAAGTGTCATTCAGTAAAAGAATTATGAGCAAGTGTTCCTCCAGTACAAGAGTTATGAGCAAGTGTCCTCCAGTACAAGAGTTATGGGCAAGTGTTCTCCAGTACAAGAGTTATGAGCAAGTGTCCTCCAGTACAAGAGTTATGAGCAAGTATCCTGCAGTACAAGAGTTATGGGCAAGTGTTCTCCAGTACAAGAGTTATGAGCAAGTGTCCTCCAGTACAAGAGTTATGAGCAAGTGTCCTGCAGTACAAGAGTTATGGGCAAGTGTTCTCCAGTACAAGAGTTATGAGCAAGTGTCCTCCAGTACAAGAGTTATGAGCAAGTATCCTGCAGGAGACAGGAAGGACTCCAGGAATTCAGAATATGGAGGTATACCAACAAGTGCTGGATGAAATACACACAACCGAGGAGGAGGTGAAGAAGCTGCTATGTGAACTCGATACCTCAAAAGCGGTGGGACCGGACAACATTTCTCCGTGGGTCCTTAGAGAGGGAGCAGAGATGTTGTGTGTGCCACTAACACAAATCTTCAACACATCCATTGAAACTGGGCAACTACCTGAGGCGTGGAAGATGGCAAATGTAGTCCCAATTTTTAAGAAAGGAGACAGACACGAGGCATTAAACTACAGACCTGTGTCACTGACGTGTATAGTATGCAAAGTCATGGAGAAGATCATCAGGAGGAGAGTGGTGGAGCACCTAGAAAGACACAAGCTTATAAACGACAACCAGCATTCTTTCAGGGAAGGAAAATCCTGTGTCACAAACCTACTGCAGTTTTATGACAAGGTAACAGAAGTAAGACACGAGAGAGAGGGGTGGATAGACTGCATTTTTTTGGACTGCAAGAAGGCGTTCGACACAGTTCCTCACAAGAGATTAATGCAAAAGCTAGAGGATCAGGCACACGTAACAGGAAAAACACTGCAATGGATCAGAGAATATCTGACAGGGAGGCAACAACGAGTCATGGTACGTGACGAGATGTCAGAGTGGGCACCTGTGACGAGTGGAGTTCCACAAGGGTCAGTCCTAGGACCTGTACTGTTTTTGGTATATGTGAATGACATAACGGAAGGGATAGACTCAGAAGTGTCCCTGTTTGCAGATGATGTGAAGTTAATGAGAAGAATCAAATCAGTCGAGGATCAGGCAGGAATACAAAGAGACCTGGACAGGCTGCAAGCCTGGTCCAGTAACTGGCTCCTTGAATTTAACCCTGCCAAATGTAAAGTCATGAATATCGGGAAGGGCAAAGAAGACCGCAGACAGAGTATAGTCTAGGTGGCCAAAGACTGCAAACCTCACTCAAAGAAAAGATCTTGGGGTGAGTATAATACCGAGCACATCTCCTGAGGCACACATCAATCAGATAACTGCTGCAGCATACGGGCGGCTGGCAAACCTAAGAATAGCGTTCCAATACCTCACCAAGGAATCATTCAAGACTCTGTATACCATATACGTCAGGCCCATACTGGAGTATGCAGCACCAGTTTGGAACCCACACCTGGTCAAGCACGTCAAGAAATTAGAGAAAGTGCAAAGGTTTGCAACAAGACTAGTCCCAGAGCTAAGGGGATTGTCCTACGAAGAAAGGTTAAGGGAAATCGGCCTGACGACACTAGAGGACAGGAGGGTTAGGGGAGACATGATAACGACATATAAAATACTGCGAGGAATAGATAAGGTGGACAGAGACAAGATGTTCCAGAGAGGGGACACAGAAACAAGGGGTCACAATTGGAAGTTGAAGACTCCTATGAGTCAAAGGGATGTTAGGAAGTATTTCTTCAGTCATAGAGTTGTCAGGAAGTGGAATAGCTTGGAAAGCGACATAGTGGAGGCAGGAACCATACATAGTTTTAAGACTAGGTTTGATAAAGCTCATGGAGCAGGGAGAGAGAGGACCTAGTAGCAATCAGTGAAGAGGCGGGGCCAGGAGCTATGAATCGACCCTGCAACCACAAATAGGTGAGTACAAATAGGTGAGTACAAGAGTTATGGGCAAGTGTTCTCCAGTACAAGAGTTATGAGCAAGTGTCCTCCAGTACAAGAGTTATGGGCAAGTGTTCTCCAGTACAAGAGTTATGAGCAAGTGTCCTCCAGTACAAGAGTTATGATCAAGTGTCCTCCAGTACAAGAGTTATGGGCAAGTGTTCTCCAGTACAAGAGTTATGAGCAAGTGTCCTCCAGTACAAGAGTTATGAGCAAGTATCCTGCAGTACAAGAGTTATGGGCAAGTGTTCTCCAGTACAAGAGTTATGAGCAAGTGTCCTCCAGTACAAGAGTTATAAGAAGAAGAAGAACATAAGAAAGAAGGAACACTGCAGCAGGCCTACTGGCCCATGCGAGGCAGGTCCAAATCTCCCACCGACTTAAGCCAATGCCCCGACCCATCCAGGTCAGGTTACATTCACTTAAGGAAGGAGCACGGCATCTGACCTAGTAGCACAAACTAGTCAGGTCCAACTCACACCCACCCGCACCCACTCATATATTTATCCAGCCTATTTTTAAAACTACACAACGTTTTAGCCTCTATAACTGTACTCGGAGTTTGTTCCACTCATCGACAATTCTATTACCAAACCAATGCTTTCCTATATCCTTCCTGAATCTGAATTTATCCAACTTAAAGCCATTGCTGCGAGTCCTGTCAATACTAGATATTTTTAGCACGCTATTTACATCACCTTTATTTATTCCTGTTTTCCATTTATACACCTCAATCATATCCCCCTAATTCTACGCCTTTCTAGAGAGTGCAGATTCAGGGCCCTCAGTCTATCCTCATAGGGAAGATTTCTGATACATGGAATCAACTTAGTCATCCTCCTTTGTACGTTTTCCAGAGCATTTATATCCATTCTGTAATACGGTGACCAAAACTGTGCAGCATAATCTAGATGAGGCCTCACCAAGGATATATAGAGTTGAAGAACAACCTGAGGACTCCTATTATTTATGCTTCTTGATATGAAGCCAAGGATTCTGTTCGCTTTATTGCGAACACTTATGCACTGCTGTCTTGGTTTTAGATTACTGCTAACCACAACTCCTAAATCCTTTTCGCAATCAGTAGTATTAAGATCTATATTATTTAGTTTATATGTGGCATGGTTATTGTCCTGTCCAATATTTAGAACTTTGCATTTATCTATATTAAACTGCATCTGCCACTTCTCCGACCACTGCATCAGTCTATTCAAATCTTCCTGGAGTGCTCTAATGTCCTCATTTGAATGAATTGGACGGCCTATTTTGGTGTCATCGGCAAACTTGCTTATGTCGCTATTTATTCCCTCATCTATGTCGTTTATGTAGATTGTTTTTTTTTTGTTTTTTTATATTTTATTGAAATCTGCGTATACAAACATCATGACATAGATATTACCTTTTACATAAGAATTTCCCAAAACCAAAACAACTACAAGCCAACTTCCCCACACCAAATGCTTAGTACCAAATATAATATTACATCACACTCCATGGTTCCTTCCTTTTCGCTATAACAGACGAAATATATACCAACCAATCAATAAGTTCTACGTGAACGCTTCAAGGCACACCAGAAACAACTACAATCTCATCCTTGTACAGCACCCCCCTCCTCCAAGATCGTTCACGCATGGTTATGCCATAAGACAAAACATAAAACCACAAAACAATGACCACACAAGGAATGAATACATATTACATACATATTACCCATGACACAATCGTATATAAAAAACATATATACCTTCCCAACCATGGGTTACATTATACACAATATATACCTGACAACTACATATCCGTCCTATTCCCCAAAAATTCTTACAACCACCAAGCCCCATATACTTAAGGCTCACCTTTAGTATACTTCTGATCTATACACAATAACATGATATAACAAAATATAGACAAGAAGAGATATACACTTCTTATAAAGAACTACCCATATACCCCACATGCATACCCCCCCCTTGGACACAATCCTCAAACAAGAAAACATAACATGAACCACGCACACACACAAAATGTTACATATTTCTTATATAATGATCTCTGCCTTTTCAACACAAAACACAGAAAACACAAACATAACAAAAATAACTTACTCCAATAATGACCTTACACAGAAGGCCCAAAATATATGAACATCAATGATTATACAATCCTTGTATGCATCTTATCCAAAATCAGAACCAACCTTCGGCATAGAAGGTTCTCATACTCAGAGATGTACTGAAGCACAAACTACCCCAGCCTCTTCCCCACTGATCTACACCCTCCCCACCTAATGGCCTTCCACCTAAGAACCCACCTAACCCCTTACCTATCATCTACACATTCCCCACTACTTTACCCATCCCGTTCACCACCCCTAACCCATCCCCCTCCTTCCCCACTAACCTCTCCCTCCCACGCCCTTAACCCATGCACTGTCATCTCTCGATAAGGCTGCGAGAAAGCCCCATCCCACGCCCTACCATATAATTCCCTGTTCCTACACTTAGTCCTATAAAAAGCCGCTCCCAATGCCCCAATACGTGCCCTCCCCTCCTCTTCCCTACAACTCCATGAAATATAAACATAATCCAATACCAAATAAGACAACCCTGCGTATGCTGTCCGAAAAATGCCCCAGGTCCAAACTCAGCGCCTCAGAACCGAAACCTCCCTTTCCCCACCTGTCGTAACACCCCCAAACCATTCTCTCACCTCCTGCAATCCATCACAAAAATAAACGACATGATATGCCGTTTCAGCTCGCCACACCTACCGCAAACCCCATCGGCTACCAACCCCATGACGTATAATTGAGCTCTAGAAGCCAAAACCCCTGCAAAAACCTATATCCTACCTCTCGCACCCTAGGATGTAACTTAGCTTTCGAAACCACCTCCATATTCCTTGCCAATCATACAGGATAAACCCCTCCCTGCACCTCCTCCCTCCAAGCCCAACCTATCCAACCTACTAACCCTACTGTCCCCGGCTCTTTCATCACCATTAACCTCGTAAAATTGCCTCACATACCAATATATCCTTCCTTCCCACCACCTGCGCACCTCCTTCATTACTAACCCCACTCTTCTTCCCCTCCCCCCCCGCATCAGAAATTCATGCCTCACAAACACATTTGTAATCTACACCCAACGGTATCAACCCTATCCCACCCCACCTCGTCTTAGTTTCCACTACCTCCCTACTTAGCCAGTGTCTCCCATGCCCCCATACGAACCTTAAAACATTACTCAACAAACGTTGCACATCCACCTCCAAGAGAGGATATACCACCGCCCTAAACCATAATTTGCTATACACCAACACATTTATAACAATAACTCTTGCAGTAATGTCACCTCTCCCACTCCCCAGCCCCTCATCCTTCCAATTGCCGCATCCACCACCGTCCTTGAATTCACCTCCCGCGCCACTACCTCATCTGCACTAAAACTATACCGCATATCTTAATCATTTCTACACAATTCCAACCCCTCCGCAACCCCAACGTTCCCAGACCAACTTCCTACCTCCAATAAATTAGACTTCCCCTATTAACCCTCATCCCTGTTCCCCACCCAAAACGTTCTATCAAATCATTCAACTTACTCAATTGCCACTCCTTCCTAACCAACACCGTGGTGTCATCAACATAACCAACCATGCCACCCACCACCTCTCTCCTCAGACCCTCCCTCAACCCGCCTCTACCAATCTGTAAAAGGGTCCTGCAAAAGTGCGAAAGGATCTGCGACAGAGGACAACCCTGTCGCAGACCCCTCTGCATTTCCACTGCCCTTCCCACCTTCCCATTAATCTGCACTCGAAATAACGCACCTGCATACAATGTTTCGACCCACCTTACCACCCCTTCCCCAAAACCCTGCCTCTCCAATATTGCTAATAACATTTCTCGATCAACCCTGTCATATGCTCTCTGCCAATCCAATCCTAACACCCCCTCCTCACTTTCTTCAATAAACTGCTTAATTCGCCGATGCCCTGTACGAATACTCCTTCCAGGCACCCCAAATTGACCTCATGCAAAACTCCACCTAAACCCTCTTGATCCTATTTGCCAAAATCTTTTGCAAAATTTTGTAATCCGCGTCAACAAAGCCAGACCCCTATAATCACTTAAGCCCTCAGGAGAATCTCCCTTCGCCACTAATACTACTACCCCAGTCCTCATTGATTCCCCATGAAACCATCCTCCTCAACCCATTAAACAACCTCACGAGAACCCTTTTAAAAACCTCCCAATGAGTTACGTACAAATCCCCGGCAACCCATCGATCCCAGGTGACTTCCCCAACCTCAAACCCTGCACGGCTTCCCAAACCTCCTCCTCCAAAATCTCTGCCCCGCACTCTCTTCCTCCTCCACACTCAAGAATCTCCCTATGCCCTGCAATAACCCTTGTCTTTCCACCTGATTAACATTCCCTTCCTGTATTGAACACGAAACCATCCTTCCGCGTACTCCCCATGCCCTCCGTCGTTCTTAAAACCCTCCCCTCCTGGTACCCATCCACCCTCCACTTTCAAAGACGAAATTAACATCCCCTCCTACGTTTCTCAAAATTCCTTAAAACCACCTTTGAAGCCTTATTTCCCCATAAAACCTCCTCCATACCACTCCTAACCCGTAAGGCATGAAACCGTTCCTCTGTAAATCCCGTAACATACCCCTCAATTCCACTACCTCTGCCGTTCTCCTACCCCCAATCCCCGCCTGACAATCACGTAACAACCCCTCCAAATATTTCTGATACCCAAACCTACTCCTGCTATCTTCCCTACCGACCCACCCATAAAACTTCCTAATTTCCTCTTTCCCCTCTCCATCCACCATCTGACAATCCCATTTGACACCCCCACCCCTCCTTCCACACCCTCCCCACCACTCTTCGAACATCTCAGCCCCCTTCCCTCTTCAATAATCTCGTATTCAATTTCCAAAACTCTTATACACACTCACTGCCCCGTCCCCACCCCTTCAAACAACACTCCCCTATGATCCGAAAACCCACATCGACACATTCCACCCTCCGAACATCCACCGCCCTTGTCACATATATTCTGTCCAGTCGTGCTGCATAATCCTTCCTCACAAAGGTATATTCCACCATTTCTCCCCGTCCCCGACCACGTCTACCACTCCCACTGCCCCCAACACACCCTCAACGACCCCAAACACACCCCCACCCCGTGGCTCGACGTCTCTAATCCAAATCACACAATTCCAATCTCCAGCAATTATAGACACTTGAGGCAAACCTCGGACAGCATACGCCAACTCATTGTTTACAAAATCATCCTTTAGTCTCCTATTGCTTATAGCTGGCATATATACTCCCAGGAAACTCACCTGTACTCCACCCCAATCCCCGTTACTCTAACTATTCTACCACCCACATCCTCCCAAGACTCTAAAGTGAATGGACATAACTCACTGACTCCTACCAACACCCCCCCTTTAAATGCCCGTGCATCACACGCAAAAATCCTATACCCCTTTATTACTAGCTCATTACCCTTCCTATAATTATGCTCTTGACAAAAGAAAACATCAACTTTCCACCTCGCAAAGTTACCTCCACCCATTTACGTTTCACCTCATTCCTGAGGCCATTCACATTAAATGTTACACACCTGAAGCGTAAGACTGGGGTTTGCCCTTTGGCTTCAGTACTCTCTTTCCATTATCATATGTCCTTCCCCATCCTTCCCTCCTCCACCCTCCCATCCTCCTTTACTTCCCTAGCACCCCCAGTACCCTTTGACCTACCTCCTTTCCCTGCACCACATCTGCCCACACTTTTTCCCAGGCCTTTGTGCAGCTGTCAACAAGTCATCCTCAGACTCCTCCCCGGCCTTTTCCTGGACTCCCTTTCTCCTCAACTAACTCCATTTCCTCTTCCCTATGAACCTCTGCTACTACCACAGATACCTGAACGTTATTCACTTCCCTACACATATCATTCTCAACAACAGCCTCATTTTGATCATTCTTGAAATCACCTCGCTCCAAAACAGAAACTTCTTCCATCGACAAATTATCTCCCTGTATGAACTCTCGTAAGTCCTTCAAAATCTCTGCCTCCTCCCCATGCATCCCCTGATGATCAGCAACAGACGCCGTACTATGTTCCTCTAATGCCACAGACGACACATTACCCTCGCCTCCCATCTGCCCTTCCACCTGCTCCACCTCCTCGCTCCACGACTGACGCACCATGCCCTCCTGCCCGTCGTCCACACGTTGGTCTTCTGTCAGAATTGTTGAAACCTCCTTGGGTCTCACGTCCTCGTCCACACCTCGCCTCACTTCCGTCTTCCTTCGATTACAGTCCGCCGCTAGGTGTCCCTGCTGTCCGCATAACCGACAGGTTCGAACCTGCCCAACATATGTAACATACACCTGCATGCGAAAACCAGTCATTATTACATAAGAAGGGATCTCCTGACGTAACGTCATCTTGACGGAATACGTCCCTCCAACATCCCAGCATAGGGCCCCTTCGCCCACCTGCCAACAGTTACTGCATGAACAATGCCATATTTCTGCATGGCTTCAGTAATGTCACATTCTCCCGCCTCAAAAGGCACATTCTTCAGCTTCACCCACTTGTAGGTGGCTGACACATCATGGACACATACCTCAAGGCCTGATAACACCACCAACCTCTTGTCCTGAAACGTATCCACGATCCTATGATACGCCGCCGAACACGCAAACTTCACAAACAGCCTCCTCGCTCCATTGAGGGATATCCCGTATAATTCGGAATGGTCCACTCCCAGCACATCATGCAGAATCGCAGGTAGAACAATATCCGCGTTGGACGGGTACACTGCTCCCTGTAGAATCTCAATTCCAACAGTATTAACCCTCCTCCTGTAGCCCTCCGCCATGACAGTGAAAATAAAATTTCACGATGCGGCCACCAGAGGTCACGACGAGCACCCGCACACAACCAGGGCTGGGCGTTGAATGCACGACAAGGGGCCCAATACTGACCCCTGTGGAACACCGCTTGTGACACTTCCCCACTCTGATTTCTCCCCATTTATGCAAACT
Source organism: Cherax destructor (assembly GCA_009830355.1). Taxonomy (NCBI): domain Eukaryota; kingdom Metazoa; phylum Arthropoda; class Malacostraca; order Decapoda; family Parastacidae; genus Cherax; species Cherax destructor. Next base: position 21,534 of record WNWK01024705.1, read on the forward strand.
CTCTGCTGCCTATTTGTCAACCATGCCTCTACCCAGGAAAAATTTCTCCTCCTATTCCGTGTGCCTTAATTTTCCTCAATAGTCTCTGATGTGGGACTCTATCAAAAGCCTTACTGAAGTCCATATACACAATATCATATTCATTACCATGATCTACCTCCTCAAACACCTTAGTGAAAAAGTTATTAAATTTGTAAGGCAGGAACGCCCTTTTGTAAAACCGTGCTGAGATTCTTTGATTAATTTATGCTTTTCAAGATGGCTGCGAATTGCCTCGGCAATTATTGATTCCATAAATTTTCCCACTATGGAGGTTAGGCTTATTGGTCTATAGTTCGAAGCTAAGGACCTGTCACCTGCTTTGAAAATAGGTATTACATTTGCCATTTTCCACTTATTTGGCACCATGCCAGTTTGCAGTGATATGTTGAAAAGATTAGCCAACGGGTTGCTAAGCTCCTCTTTACATTCCTTTAGAACCCTTGCATACAGTTCATCAGGGCCTGGGGATTTGTTAGGTTTCAATTTATCTATTTGTCTAAGGACCATGTCACTTGTGACCCTAATCGTGCATAGTTTACTATCATCCTGTTCTACATAATTAATTATTTCTGGAATATCGCTAGTATCTTCCTGTGTAAAAACTGAGAGGAAGTAAGTGTTAAACATTCTACACATTTCCTTATCACTGTCGGTGAGCTGACCTGAGTGACTTTTGAGTGGGCCTATCTTGTCCCTAATCTTACTTCTGTATACCTGAAAAATCCTTTTGGGTTAGTCTTCGATTCTCTCGCAACTTTAACCTCATAGTCTCTTTTTGCTTTTCTTATTCCCTTTTTATTTCTCTCTTTAACTGAATATATTGATTACCTAATTGCCCCTCTCCTCTTTTGATTCGCCTATATATGCCTCTCTTTGACCAATGAGATGTTTTAATCTATTGTTCATCCATTTAGGATCATTTTTGTTTGATCTGATTTCCCTATTAGGAACATAAGCTGTCTGAGCAGCTAGAACTATTCTCTGGAAAACGTCATATTGGCAATCACCACCTACCTGACCCACTGTCAGGTCATTCCAGTTCAGCCTACCCAGGTAATTTTTCAGTCCTATGAAATCAGCCAGGCGGAAGTCAGGGACAGAGACTTGATTTCCAGTAGTAGGGTAATTCCATGATATATTAAAACTGAGTGATTTGTGATCACTTTCCCCAAGCTCATCATTAACCTCAAGATTATTAACTAGCGTTTCCCTGCTGGCAAGAACCAAGTCTAGCAGGTTATCTCCTCTAGTTGGTTCTGTCACCAACTGTTTCAAAAACAATCCTGAATCGTATCAAGAAAGTCACTTGACTCTAAATTTCCTGTCAAATTGCTCCAGTCAATTTGTCTAAAGTTGAAATCTCCCATTAGCACAACATTTTCATGTGTAGATGCCTCTATCACCTATCAGTTTAAAATACTAGGCATGTCAGCAATGGCCCTCTCAATCGAGTTGGCAAGTGCTTCCACCCCTGTCCCAGAGAGATGTACCCCATCCCTTGCATACATATCATGTTTGCCATAAAAGTTGTCCCAGTTGTCAATGAATGGGATTGCAAGTTCCTTGCAGTATCTGTCTAGCCAGCAATTTGCACCAATTGCCCTAGACAACCATTCATTTCCCACTCCCCTTCTAGGCAAGATGCTACATATGATTGGGACCCCTCCCTAGGACTTAATTAGCTTTATAGCTGACCTGTACAAGGTTTGCAACAAGACTAGTCCCGGAGCTAAGGGGTATGTCCTACGAGGGGAGGTTAAGGGAAATCGACCTGACGACACTGGAGGACAGGAGAGATAGGGGGGACATGATAACGACATATAAGATACTGAGAGGAATTGACAAGGTGGACAGAGACAGAATGTTCCAGAGATGGGACACAACAACAAGGGGACACAGTTGGAAGTTGAAGACTCAGATGAATCACAGAGATGTTAGGAAGTATTACTTCAGTCACAGAGTGGTCGGGAAGTGGAATAGCTTGGGAAGCGATGTAGTGGAGGCAGGTTCCATACATAGCTTTAAGCAGAGGTATGATAAAGCTCATGGCGCAGGGAGTGACACAGTAGCGGCCAGTGAAGAGGCGGGGCCAGGAGCTTTGACTCGACCCCTGCAACCACAACTAGGTGAGTACAAGAGTTATGAGCAAGTGTCCTCCAGTACAAGAGTTATGAGTAACTGTCCTCCAGTAGAAGAGTTATTAGCAAGTGTCCTCCAGCACAAGAGTTATGAGCAAGTGTCCTCCAGTACAAGAATTATGAGTAAGTGTCCTCCAGTACAAGAGTTATGAGTAAGTGTCCTCCAGTACAAGAGTTATGAGCAAGTGTCCTCCAGTACAAGAATTATGAGCAAGTGTCCTCCAGTACAAGAATTATGAGTAAGTGTCCTCCAGTACAAGAGTTATGAGCAAGTGTCCTCCAGTACAAGAGTTATGAGCAAGTGTCCTCCAGTACAAGAATTATGAGCAAGTGTCCTCCAGTACAAGAGTTATGAGCTAGTGTCCTCAAGTGCAAGAGTTATAAACAAACCAGGGAACGGGTGGTGTTTGAACCTTGGCGAGGGAATCCTAAAACTCACAGGCCAGCCATTGGTTACGCAGGTTTTTAGTAGTTATAAACTAATATTCAACCCTTCTTCATAACTTTTTAGTGAAGAATCATGATGGTAGGACGGCTGCCTAGGCCTCCAACATGATAGTAGGACGGCTGCCTAGGCCTCAAACATGATGGTAGGACGGCTGCCTAGGCCTCCAACATGATGGTAGGACGGCTGCCTAGGCCTCCAACATGATGGTAGGACGGCTGCCTAGGCCTCCAACATGATGGTAGGACGGCTGCCTAGGCCTCCAACATGATGGTAGGACGGCTGCCTAGGCCTCAAACATGATGGTAGGACGGCTGCCTAGGCCTCAAACACCGCTCATCCAATACTGCAGCTCTTATGTTACCCCTCCTGAACGCTATTCCCTCAGTCAAGGACAAGAGAGCATTTGGCAGTAGTGCGACCATACAATAGGAAGTGCTGGCCCTGGATTTTTTATATGAATTATGTATCCGGGCTGGATACCATTGTTAAATACAAGGGCGTAGCCTGCCAAACTGGGCTCCAGCACTAGGAACATTGTTGGAGGCCCGTCAACCTGGGCTCCAGCACTAGGAACATTGTTGGAGACCCGTCAACCTGGGCTCCAGCACTAGGAACATCGTTGGAGACCCGTCAACCTGGGCTCCAGCACTAGGAACATCGTTGGAGACCCGTCAACCTGGGCTCCAGCACTAGGAACATCGTTGGAGACCCGTCAACCTGGGCTCCAGCACTAGGAACATTGTTGGAGACCCGTCAACCTGGGCTCCAGCACTAGGAACATTGTTGGAGACCCTTCAACCTGGGCTCCAGCACTAGGAACATCGTTGGAGACCCGTCAACCTGGGCTCCAGCACTAGGAACATTGTTGGAGACCCTTCAACCTGGGCTCCAGCACTAGGAACGTTGTCTCCCCCAATATAGAAAAGTGTTTCACGGTCATAAGAACAAAATATAGATAGGTTAATAAATAAGTCAACTACAAAGAAAAACAAAATGTAATAAATTTTATAATGTATATTGTTGATGACAACACTTAAATAATAAAGTTCACGACACAGCGAATAATCTGCCAACACAACATATAATAATAATGATCCGAACAAAAAAGAAAACAACTGAAGACATGAAATTCGTAAAATATGAAAGACACAAAGATATGTGTCAGCAACTGACTAATAAACTGTTTTATACACAGAATTTAAATTTAGCTTCCATGCACAATTATTTTTTCGAGATTTACGGCTAACAAATAATGCAATTAAAATTCATTTTCTTTTCCAAACAAGTTGCTTAGTCTACTATGACGCGCAGACGTTCTACTGTGACGAGCAGACGTTCTACTGTGACGAGCAGACGTTCTACTGTGACGCGCAGACGTTCTACTGTGACGCGCAGACGTTCTACTGTGACGAGCAGACGATCTCAGCACAGTTTTTTGTTACGCTCCCTGGAGTACGAAGGAGCATTGTGCCCCTGGAGTACGCAGGATCATTGTGCCCCTGGGTACGCAGGAGCATTGTGCCTCTGGGTACGCAGGAGCATTGTGCCTCTGGGTACGCAGAAGCATTGTGCCTCTGGAGTACGCAGGAGCATTGTGCCCTGGAGTACGCAGGAGCATTGTGCCCCTGGAGTACGCAGGATCATTGTGCCCCTGGAGTATGCAGGAGCATTGTGCCTCTGGAGTACGCAGGAGCATTGTGCCTCTGGAGTACGCAGGAGCATTGTGCCCCTGGAGTACGCAGGAGCATTGTGCCCCTGGAGTACGCAAAGCATTGTGCCCTGGGTACGCAGGAGCATTGTGCCCCTGGAGTACGCAGGAGCATTGTGCCCTGGAGTACGCAGGAGCATTGTGCCCATGGAGTACGCAGGAGCATTGTGCCCTGGAGTACGCAGGAGCATTGTGCCCCTGGGTACCAGGAGCATTGTGCCCTGGAGTACGCAGGAGCATTGTGCCTCTGGAGTACGCAGGAGCATTGTGCCCCTGGAGTGCAGAAGCATTGTGCCCCTGGAGTAAGCAAGAGCATTGTGCCCCTGGAGTACGCAGGAGCATTGTGCCCCTGGAGTACGCAGAAGCATTGTGCCCCTGGAGTACGCAGGAGCATTGTGCCCCTGGAGTACGCAGGAGCATTGTGCCCCTGGAGTACGCAGGAGCATTGTGCCCCTGGAGTACGCAGGAGCATTGTGCCCCTGGAGTACGCAGGAGCATTGTGCCTCTGGAGTACGCAGGAGCATTGTGCCTCTGCTCTCATTATTTGAAGTCCGCAAAATATTCTTAGAAAATTATCAAATTATATCTAAATGCTAAGCCTCTTTAGATGTTAATTTTAGTCTCAGATGTGAAACTGTTTAATAAGTTTCCTGGTACTGATTAATGTTCAGATGATTTAGCACATAACTCTGCCCGCCTTACTTCACTACAATATCTAGACACACAAGTCAAAGAATTACGTGTAGTTGTTGGGTCTCGTCTGGGCTGAGTTAAGGTGACCCGGGTCTGAGAAAGTCTTCCCCTTATTGACTACGGCGCTGGGTAAGCAACAAGTCCCTCTGGTGACACTTATCAAGGTCTTCCTTGGATTAAGTTTATTCAGGTTTACATAAATACAGTTACATAAATTATCATACATAGCAACATATGTGTAAATTACCCAGGATAACCTACATGTATGCTGTTATGTATTTATGCGTACCTGTACCTGAATAAACTACATAATCAGAAAAAGTTATACACACATAACCCTCACACACGAGACTGAAACCTATGGCGACGTTTCGCTCAAACTTGGAACATTAACTAATCACATAGAAACTAGTTAATGATGTAAGTCGGACAGAAACGTCTTCATAAGTTTTGGTCTCCTACGGTACCTGGAGTTACCTGGAGAGGGTTTCGAGGGTCAACGCTCCGGCGGCCCGGTCCGAAACCAGGCCTCGTGGTGGATCAGGGTCTGATCAACCATGCTGTTAATGCTCGCCGCACGTAAACCAACGTACGGACCACAGCCCGGCTGATCAGGTAGGGTTATTTGTACATTGTTCCAGTAACGGTATTGAGCCTTTTCATTCTCCTGAAAAAAAGTTCATATAATGAAAATTTTGACGTTAATTATATAAGCATCCAATGGTGGATCAGGACAACCATGAGTTGACAAATAATGGTCGACCAAAAATAACGCAGCTTTCATGGGAAATTCTCCTGACGCTCATACTACCATGAAACATTTATAATATTAAGTCTTCACAAAAAATTATATGATGCATAAAATATTGCACCACCGTAAGCCTCTAACAACATGTATGAGGTAAGTGTGATGTGATATCGGCAAGACTCCGTCCCTCAGTAATGAGCAATATGTTCCAGAGTGGTAAGTAAGATCATAGGCAACAGTTGGAAAGATGCCTAACTGTTTCCTATGTGTCTTACTCATCAACCTGTCCGTATTATATACCATTTGATGCTCCAGAGTCCCTAAATGCAACGCCTATCACTGGAACATCCGTCTATTTCAGTGCAACGTGACTGTCATTGTTGAGAGGCATTCTGTAATGCAGAGTGAACTAGTGTAGTCATAATGTGCTTTTGGACACGACAAAGTTCGAGCGTGATTTTTGAAAAGCAAATTCCCTCTCTCGTTGGTAATTTGCTAGTTAAGTCTGCTAATAAATGCTAATACAGACTTCATTTTTTTATTTAAAAACATATATATATACAGTGCATAAAAAAATATAATGTCTGTACGCCATGATTTTGATACATTTATGGAAACAACAACATTCCCAGACTACAATATCAATACTACATACAAATTGGTCCGTAGGACTGAGGGCTACAACAGGACTTCAAGAGACCTGGACAAGCTTGACATCTGGTCTAGCAACTGGCTTCTTGAATTTAATCCCACCAAATGCAAAGTCTTGAAGATCGGAGAAGGGCAAAGAAGACCGCTGACAGAGTACAGGCTAGGCGGACAAAGGCTACAAACCTCGGCAAGGAGAAAGACCTTGGGGTGAGTATAACGCCAAGCACGTCTCCGGAGGCACACATCAACCAGATAACTGCGGCAGCATATGGGCGACTGGCAAACTTAAGATTAGCGTTCCGTTACCTTAACAAGGAATCGTTCAAGACACTGTACACCGTGTACGTCAGGCCCATCTAGAATATGCAGCACCAGTCTGGAACCCACACCTGGTTAAGCATGTCAAGAAATTAGAGAAAGTGCAAGGTTTGCGACAAGGTTAGTTCCACAACTCAGGGGACTGCCCTATGAAGAAAGGTTGAGGAAATAGGACTAACAACACTGGAGGATAGAAGGGTTAGAGGAGACATGATAACGACATACAAAATACTGCGGGAATTGACAAGGTAGACAGTGACAGGATGTTCCAGAGAGGGAACACAGAAACAAGGGGACACAACTGGAAGCTGAAGACTCAGATGAGTCAAGGGATGTTAGGAAGCACTTCTTCAGCCATAGAGTAGTCAGGAAGTGGAATAGTCTAGCGAACGATATAGTGGAGGCGGGAACCATACATAGTTTTAAGACAAGGTATGATAAAGCTCATGGAGCAGGGAGAGCAGAGACCCAGTAGCGGACAGCGAAGAGGCGGGGCCAGGAGCTGAGTCTCGACCCTGCAACCACAATTAGGTGAGTACAATTGGTGAGTACAAGTCTTTATATTTTCTTACTGTACAATATCCTCTTCTTTTCCTCTCCTATGCTATTGACCCTTTGACCTACATTATTATTATTTTCACAACAAAGTATATACACTCAAGGTGTAAATATATCATCCCTAGGTGTTATTACTGGACACCTCCGACACCTAGGTGTTATTACTGGACACTCCTCTCTGAGGTTACTCTGGTCCCTCCTCTGTTATGCTATGCTTAATCACTTACAACAACTTTTAAATGTGATTTTGCCCCAAACTAACAAGACTACAGTTTATACACAAAATTCTTCCTTTCATCTTCAATACTTCAACAACATGAATATATTCTCTAATAACATACATTTATGTACTTCTGCATTTCCATTATAGTATATCAGCACTCGTCCTGCCAAAGTCATTCCCTGATGTACATACCACAAGATATTGATGTCCACTTTCCACTACATTTTGTTTGTTTTGTTATGTTTATACATAAAACTGTATATATCTCAACACAATTTTTAGCACTCGACAAAATGTTAATCCATTGTTTTATAAAAAATTCTTATAT
>WNWK01024706.1:0-29387 GCA_009830355.1 Cherax destructor
AGGAGTCTCTCTGTGGTTCTGTTATATCGATACCTGCCCCATGCAGCACGTTTCAAACGCACTGCCCGAGCACAAGCAGGAGACCACCAAGGCACGCACTTCTGAGGATGCTTGCCCGAGGTTTGGGGAATAGAATGTGAAGCCGCTGTGAAGATGGAGGACGAAAAGAGATGTAAAACCTCATGAAAGGCAGTAAGATGTGCGTAAAGGTCCCATTTCGCCCGGTCAAATTGCCAGCGTGGGCAATGAGGAGGTGGAGAAAACAGAGGGGACTTAAGGATGATTGGGAAATGATCGCTGTCATGTAAGTCCGGGAGGACAGACCAGGTGAAGTCAAGGACAGTAGATGAAGAGCAGATGGAAAGATCGATGCAGGAGAAAGAATGAGTTCGGGGATCAAAATGGGTAGGAGTACCCGTATTTAAAACATGGAGGGGAAGAGAAGCAAGAAATGCCTCCAACTGAATGCCACGGGAGTCACAGTGCGATCCTCCCCAGAGAAAATGGTGTGCGTTAAAATCGCCGAGTAATAGAAGGGGTGGCGGTAAGGAAGAAACCAGAAAATCAACATCTGGGATAGACATTGCCCCGAAGGGAGAGATATAAAGAACAGAGTGTATACCACTTATTCAAGTGGATACGGGCTGCGGTGTAATGTAAGGAAGAAGGAACATAGAGCTGACGGTATGGAACACCAGTGCGTATAAGAAGAGCACTTTCGTTAAAGGTTCCATCGGAAAAGGATCCGATGAATATAACAAATCATAGCCTGAAAAGGGCCTGATAACAGTGGATTGTAATTTGGGTTCTTGCAAACAGACCCCAACAGGGGAAAACTGAGAGAGCAACACCTGAAGCTCACCCCGGTTACCCCTGAGGCCTCGGATATTCCACTGTAAATAAGCCATGATTTATGGAGAGAAAGATATAAGTGGAAGTGAGAGGAATCTATGGACTAGGGTTAGAAAAGTCCACGTGTGGAGGCAGCGGAAGACCTGTAATCAGAGAAGGAGGAGGACGTTGTGAAGGAAGGGGGTTGAGACGAAGAAGAGAGATGAGGAACCTCAGGTGGAGTAGTGTCCATCATCTGTCCAGTCTCTGTAATATATTCTGCAATAGCTTCCAGTGTTTCGAAGTCAAAGATGCAGAATGTGGGACTACATTAGAAATGGAAGAAGAGTGAGCAACGATCGGGGAGTCTATAGACTGCACTAAAGTAGAGGGTGAGGAGATAGAAGAGGAAACTGTCGAAGGGGCTTGGGAGGGGACAGGGGATGAAGGTAGTGTATGAGGAGGAGGATGAACCTCCACACACGTTATAGAACTAGTCAGAGGCGAAGGACCTGGCAGTAGGGATTTTTTGCCGGGCTTATGAGAAGGAGGGGGGCGCTGAGGTTTAGATGAAGAACGAGGACGTGTAGACTCAGGATTGTGCGAGTGAGTAGAGGAAGGAGTGTGGACAGTATGGAAAGCCGAGGTAGGGACCTCGGAGCCAAGAATATTGGTGCCTTCAGTACTGGCACAATAGGTACAGACCATTCACTATGCGATATAGGCTCAATAATGCCTTTCTGCACTAGTTTTTCTAATTCTTCCTCAATCATCTCTTTGTGAAAAAATGGTACTGGCCTTGCTTTCACAAACTTAGGGACAGGATCACTTTTCACATGAATTTGTGCCACGATGCTGGAGATAGGTTTACTAGAATCTACCCTAAAATTATCTTACATTTCTTCAGCACTGTCTAGTTTGTTAATTTTGGTAGATTCATCCAATCCAGCAAGGTAAATCCCTACCTTTTTCATGAGGTCTTTCCCACACAAGTTACTATTATTGGATTTCACTACATAAAACACTTGTGACACCTCTAATTTATTATATCTTACCGGCAAAACCACCTGTCCCAGAAGGTTTATTTTCCCATTATCATATGCAGTTACCCTCCTAGAACATGGTTCAATGTGCCCCTTTACTGCCTCTACCCAGTCTTTGGATAAAGTCGAGATGGACGCCCCACTGTCAATCTCAAAAGGGTACCTGTTTATTGTTAATGATAAACCCATATTTCTCTGCCTTCATGGAAAACACACTATCCTCTAAGGCATATAAGCTCATCACTTCCTCATCTGCCGAACTATCACCGCCATCCAGCACCTTAATTGACTTTGTTCTAGGATATCTCGGTGACTGCTGTGTCCTTGCTGTCCTGTTTTTTTTCAATACTCGATTTTGATACAGCCTTAGGAGACACTTTTGAAAATTTCTCACTACACACTCTTCTCAAGTGGCCTTTCTTATGACACTTATTACAGAAAAAGTCTTTAAACCTACAAGTACTACTACTGTGCTGGAACCCACAATGTTTACATTTCACAGCATTAATCACTTGTACCGCAGGAACAGAGTTCTGATCTGTAACAAATGCCTGTTCCAAGTTCAAAAGTTTGTCAAATAGTTTTGCAGACTGCACACTTTGCAAATCCAAATTTTCTGCAACTAGGTGAGGAAAATATACTTCATCCACCACCGCCATAAACAACTGGTTCCTCACTCTGGGGTCAAATTGTCCCCCAAAGGTACAGTTCACAGCCAACGCTTTTAAATCCGTTACGACGACCAAGTCGTCGTAACGCTTCGTGTGTGGTAAATTTGGTGCACACACATTACCTAAAACACTGTAAGTTTCTGATCCCAGGGACACTAGCAAGAAATTCCTCTTGTTATCTTGCTCTTTAATTCCTAAGTGAGCGAAATTGGCTTCAAACAAGCTTAGCCAGAGCTAAAAAGAAATCTTACGTGGGTCGAAAGGTTCCAACCTTCCTTGTGCTGCCATGCTGCCACTTGTTGCTGCTGTATCACCGTTCTGCTGCAATGTCCTCGGCTGGCAATATCCCTACTACTTCAGGCCACATTGGCCCACTATCCTTGGCTCTGATGATCCCATCCTCGTCGCCACTGTAGTGGTTGTAGGTTATTGAAAAGCGGAGTAACCATAACAATGTACTCTCCGAGGCTGCTCCATAACAACAACAATAACAAAACAATTATAAATGACTGAACCAAACAAACAGTATTCAATCATCCTACTGCTCCCAACCCCTTACAATACTCTACCAAACAGAGTCTAAATTACGATCAAACAAGCAGAGACAAGAGCGAGGTGTTGTTCCAACGAGGGTCAGCAGAGAAGAGAGCGATGAAGGGGAGGCAGGCTTCCAGCTCAGGTGGGATCACGCCACTCTGTCACGTGACTTGCATGTGACTGATGGCCAGCTACTCTAGAGAAGCCAGCAGTATAACAAGCGAAGTACTGTTAGCGAGGTAGTTTGCCAACTTGAGCAGTTACAACACTCTCAAACAAATGAGCACAATAGTGTAAAATGTAACATCCTACCTAATAATATAGCTAAGTCAAATAATAATATAAAGCAAGATATTAATGATTTAGCTAATATCGAAAATATCAACAATATAAAATTATAAGAAAAGGAAATATACATAATAATTATAATAATAAATATAATAATAATAATAATAATAATTTTTATTTCAATGCATGTTACAAGTGTACAATGTTATTGGTAGTTACAAATATAATACAATTATAATACTGTAGTGCAAGGAGAGCCACTGGCATGCCATGGCATTAGGGGCAGTTTATTCTAGAGACTTATTCACTAAGTACTTAATGCTAAAGAAATTGATTGAGTTTATTCTAGTTCTATATTATTTAAATTATTAAATGGTTATACATACTATTTAAAGACAATACAAGAGAAATTGGTTGAGTTTAATCTAGTTGTAGAATTTATTTCAAATTACAGTATGTTGATGCTATACTAGTATAATAACAATACTAGAAATAGTTTTTAGAGTTTCATCTAGGTATATATTTTATTTCAAATTAAGGGTTTTCCAGGTCTTTTTCATATCACCTTTTACGGTCTGGAGTCTGTTCTCATAATACAATTTTTTGGACCTTCTTATCAGGCTAGTAAGGATTGATGAGTAGCGTTTGGATTGTTCTCTGGTTATTAGACCCCTTCTATATTGTTTTTCATATTGGTGCCTCTTATTTATGGATTTAAGGATGCTGGGTGTTAGCCAGGGATTGTTAAGTCTCTTAGCTGTGATCTGTTTAGTTTTTTTCGGGCAATGTCTGTTATAGAGGTTATGTGTTTTTTAAGAAAGTTCTTGATGCATTCATTAATATCTGAGTGTGTTTCCAATTCGTTAAGCCAGTCAATGTTCGTCATAGCTGATATAAAATTATTAACAGCAGACTCATTATGTAGTCTGAAGGTAACTTTGCAATTTCTTGGGGCAGAATGCCTAGGTTAGTTATGAGAAAGGTAGGGTAGTGGTCTGTGGTGTTTTCTGTGATTATGCCTGATTTTTGAGGAGATATTGTGTTAGTCCAGATGTGGTCTAGTAACGAGGTACTATTATCAGAGATTCTTGTAGGTTTTGATATTGTTGGTAGTAATAAGCAGTTGCTCATAGTGTTTGTGAATTCAGTTACCTGCGGGTCTTGGTCATGTAGGAGATTTATGTTGAAATCTCCTGTGAGCAGCAAATGATCTTTGTTAAGGCGTGAATCGATTATCAGGTTTCCTAGTTTTTCACTAAAGTGGCGGATGTTTGACTGTGGTAATCTGTAGATGTTTATCACTGTGAGGGGTTTTTGCAGGTCTTTTGATTTAAATTTAGCTATAATATATTCTCCATGTTCATCCCTTGTACAAGAATTCTCGATACAATCGAGTTGATCTGTATAATATATTGCTGTTCCACCCTCGCTGGTCTGTCCTACAGTTGTGAATGGCTGTGTAACCTGGGATGGCATAGATACCTGTAGTATCAGGCTTTAGCCAGGTCTCAGTGAGTGTGATGATTGACATATTGGACTGTAGGGATTGGAGTTTGCTCAACGATCTAACATTGTAATTGAAGATAGTTAAGTTATTGTTGGCTCTGAGTAATGTCTTTGCTTGATCAGCTGTGTAATAGTTACAATTGCTGTTGGAGTCATGTAAGTCATTTAATAATAGGTTGATATCAGGATCAATGCCTGTAATCATATGGATTAATGTGATTCTATAACTAGACTTGGGAACAATAGATTATGATAACTTAATGATATGGTATTAGATTAAAGTCTTACTTGCTAATGGATTAACACAATTATGTGCAAGTGTTTACAGGAATTTTTACAGTGATATAGGATATTTGAAAAATGTTAATGATATACTAATTTAACTGTCTAATGAATGGTTAGAACAACTTCAATGACTAGTATTAAATTGGTATGGAAAAATAAATTTTTGATTCAATGTGGCACTGGTTGAAACTTTAGTATATGAAAGGCAATAAGAGGTTAATGAATGCAAAGAGCTATTGAACTAGAAGTTAAAATAGATTTGACTAATATTAAAAGTAGTTTTGATTAAATTGAAGTTAATAAAGTGACTGAAGTTGGCTAATGGTAAAAGGTATTTATAAGATATAAGTAAATGATTGCACTTATCAGGTAGTTGCTTATAAAGGAAATATTAAGTAAGTCACATATACAATGAGGTAGTTGTTAGAATATATGAATACAATTAAGCAAATAAAGTGACTGAAAGTTGACTAAAGTTGGCTAATGGTAAACAGTATTTATAAAATATAAGTAAATGATTGCACTTATCAGGTAGTTACTTATAAAGGAAATATAAAGTAAGTCATATACACAATGAGGTAGTTGTTTGAATATAAGAGTACAATTAAGTAAATAAAGTGACTGGAATTTGCTTTTGGTAAAAGGTATTTGAAAGTATGAGTAAATAATTGCACTTATTTGGTAATAGCTTATAAGAAAAAAATAAACTAAGTCACATACACAATGAGGTAATTGTTTGATAATAAAAATATAAAAAGAAAAACAATAGTGAAAAAGTTGTAATTAAATTTCAAGTAAAAAGTAATTACTAATATTGTAAATAGATTGGGTTGGGAAAAGGTAATGATAGATTTGTATTAAAAATAAAAAATAAAAGTAAATGGTTACAGAGACGTTAAAAGATAAATATATAGTAAAATAGGATGTACAATTATATTTAGTGGGAAATTTAATATAGTGAGGTAGCAGATTATTAGAACAAAATGAAGTTAATTACATTAATATATAATCAGTTTTGGGAGAAATGTAAGATTGTGCGGTTGCAGTTACTAATACAACTGTTGCACTAACGCAGACTAAGGATTAGGTCATTGATATTATTCAGTCTCTGTAAGATTAGCATCTCGAAGGAATGTGGACAGTTCATTTTCATTCGTGATATAATAAGCACGGCCTACATTTGTTTTCTTAACTAGGATTTTCCCTTCTCGGGTGAAGCACTGGTGGATTTTGTCATTATTCTCACGTTTAAGCTTTCTTACTCTGTATAGGAGGTTCTGACGTTTTTGTGAGGCATTCATTTACAAAGAGATCTTTTTTGCATTAATTGATGTTTTAATAAGATCTGTTTTACTGTCTATCGTGTGAAATCTAAGCATAACACTCTTTTTCTACCTTGTGTGCCAAGTAAACGTGATTCTGTTATTTCTGATGCTGGTACTACTAAATTTAAGTGATCTTTTATGGTCTGAAGAGCAGCATCTTTGCAGTTGGTATGGTTTATGCCACTTGGAAAGAGTGCACTGCTAATTATTACCGCGCTGGATAACTTATCTTGCTCATTTTTATCTTCTTGGTTAGAAAAATAGTCGGTCAGCTGGGTATCCATGGTTTTCCAGTTCTTGACAGCATCTTCAACCTTCGTGTTTAGGGATGTTATTTGGTCTGTATGGCTGGCTATGACTGATTGAAGGGTCTTTCCAAAATCAGCCATTCCAGCTGATGTAAACTTCTGCTCAAAGCTTAGGATCTTGCTTTCTAGGTGGGCTAACTTTGTTTCATGCTTAGATAGTGTTGTACGAAGATTCCTGTTTTCCTCAGTTAAGGTGGTGATGTATGACTTAAGAGTGACAGGATCATTTGTCATACCTGAGATCAATTCAGATGGGTCAAATCCTTTGAAGGCAGTGTTGTTTGGGGGAGATTAAGTCATGATTGGTGTTGTTGCTGTCCCGTCGTCATGGGTGGTGGTTGAGTAGGGTGAGGGAGAGGGAGAGTCAGCCATTGTGTTTGTTGACATGTTGCCTGGGGTGGTGGTGGGGTGGGTGGTGGTGGGGTGGGTGGGTGATGCACCGGCGTCCTGCTGGGTAGGCAAATGAAATAGTCGAGATCTTGGTGATTTCTTGCTGTTCTTATTGCTGCTTCTTCTGTTATTAGGTCTCATAGTAGTACAGGGGATGTTGTAGATAGGATGTAGAAGCTAAAGTTGCTCAGAGCTTGTTGTGGGTGCTCGTCTGGCAGCACATTGTGCCCCAATCTGGGGTCCCAAAAGGACAATGAAGAGATAACCACTGAAGATCTGCAAGATCTTCAAAAGCAACAGCAACAACAGACCACTGTTCAGGAAAATGGTTCAGAAGAGGAGGAAGAGAGATGGAAGAAGATACTTTCTTAAAAAGATAAGATTTGTGCCCAATGGACTAATGTACAAAGATTTATGGATGAATATCACCCTACAAAAGCTGTTGCAGGCCGTGTTGGCCACATGTACAATGACAATGTGGTGTCCAATTTCAGGGAAGTTTTAAAGAAACGCCAGACACAGAGCTCACTGGACAGATTTTTGGTTAGAGAGGGGTCCAGTGACTCTCAACCTGGTCCTAGTGGCATTAAAAGAAAAACGCCAGTAACCCCAGAAAAGAACTTCATACCTGCAGTGTTAATGGAAGGGGATTCCCCTTCGAAACACTAGCATACTACTCCTTCCTCCCCCCTCCTTCCATCTTCCACACATTAACAACTCTTCAATAAAGGTAAGTGTGAAGTTAATACAATGTTGTATGTATTAGTTGTAATTTATATATACATGTACTGTGTAAGTTAATGTGTAAAAATATTTATGTTAATACTTTTGGGTGTCTGGAATGGATTAATTGAATTTCCATTATTTCTTATGGGGAAAATAGATTCGGATTGCATTATTTTTGGTTTACATTAAACCCTCTGGAACAGATTAATCACGTTTTCCGGGGGTCCATTGTATCATCCTTGATACTTTTTTTTTTTTTACTTTCCAGAGACTGTTGGTTCCCCACTTGAATCTAGAGGTCGTCACATCTATACTATATACAGTACATAGTGTCAAGTAGAGCCTGGGAAGTGAAGGTACTCAAGGTAGTCTGTAATCTGCTTACTGCAGTAACCAAGAATTCTGCATGAAATATTCAGTGAACAGTAATAATAATAATACAGTGGTACCTCTACTTAGAGCAGCTCAAAACTCAAACAATTATGTAAGTGTATTTTTGCAGGTGTTTTTGTAAGTGTATTTTTGGGGGGGTCTGAAATGGATTAACCTAATTTTCATTATTTCTTATGGGAAAAAAATCCTTCGGTATCGGCACTTGAATAGCCGACTGGAACGAATTTTGCTTGTAAGTAGAGGTACCACTGTAATATCGTTATTTACTACAATACATTCGGTATAAGGCCTAGCTGACATCAATGCCATACTACTACAGTATATAGAAAGCCCCATGTTATGCTCAGCATTTCGGGCAAATTAGGTTTGTTTTGTCCCAGGATGCGACCCACACCAGTCGACTAACACACAGGGACCCATTTTACTAATAGGTGAACATAGACAACAGGTCTAAAGAAACACTCTCAATGTTTCTACCCTGGCTTTGAAACGAACCCAGACCCTCGCCGTGTGAAGCGAGAGCTTTAGCTACCAGGCCAGTGAACAACAGTAGTGTAATATTCAGTGAACAACAGTAGTGTAATATTCAGTGAACAACAGTAGTGTAATATTCAGTGAACAACAGTAGTGTAATATTCATTGAACAACAGTAGTGTAATATTCCTTGAACAACAGTAGTGTAATATTCATTGAACAACAGTAGTGTAATATTCATTGAACAACAGTAGTGTAATATTCAATGAACAACAGTAGTGTAATATTCAGTGAACAACAGTAGTGTAATATTCAGTGAACAACAGTAGTGTAATATTCAGTGAACAACAGTAGTGTAATATTCAGTGAACAACAGAAGTGTAATAAGTGCAGTAAGAGAACACTGGTGT
This sequence comes from Cherax destructor, assembly GCA_009830355.1. Taxonomy (NCBI): domain Eukaryota; kingdom Metazoa; phylum Arthropoda; class Malacostraca; order Decapoda; family Parastacidae; genus Cherax; species Cherax destructor. The sequence goes on from WNWK01024706.1 coordinate 9,188, forward strand.
CAATACTATAAGTCTAAGACTAATCATTCTTTTAACAGTATTTATTATGTCAGGGGAACGCCTTCCACCTAAACAAAATATAATGGAAAAAATACTAAAAACAAATAAAGACTCTTGGGTAGGAAATAAACTAAAAATAAAAAAAAAAATAGGCCGTTGTGGTTCTGGCAGGATGGAGAGTAGGAGTATATGAGGCCTAGGTTGAGTCTCTGGTGTAGACGAGATGTTGGAGGTTATCCTGGGCAGTTGTTAAGAATTCTCGTATGCCACTTGGTCGAGGTACGTAAGACTTAGAAGATGAAGAGTAAACAAAACCAAGTCAGAGAGACGTATATCTAGCTCCTTCAAAACGGGTGTCTGTACCAGCTGACCAGGCCAGCAGCAGAGCTGATAAAGAAAAATAAATATTGGTTACCACAAGTAAGCAAACATAACACGAAAGAAAGAAAAGGATAGCATGTTCACTTTAAGATGGAAGAAATTACTGGCAACCTAAGTCAACCACAAACAAAATATACACTTGGTAGAGCACCTTACCTGTTCAGGAGAAGTGTGGAGGTGTAGTGACTCCACAGTTTTGCTGTTCACCAGGTAAGGTAACTACCACCAGAAAAGGGGGTTCTGCCTCGTCCCGCTAGAGGAAGCACCGGCTGAACCCGTGAATGATCGCCGGCTGACTAACAACCTTAACCCATAATTATACTCCACTTTTCCCTCACAATTACAAATATTCCCACAACAATGGTAGATCTTAACATACTTTAATTATATCTATGTAGTCTTTTACTTCGTTTCTCTTGTTCATATGTGAGGTGAGTTCTTTGAAACCTCTTTTCTTACTTGTTAAGGTTATCAATACCAGAGGTGCTGTGGTTGACAAGAATTCACTGCTGCTTCCATCTTTATATTAAAAAAAATACAGTGATCCCTCGTGTTTTGGTGATTCCGTATATCAGTGATTTCGTGTTTCGGTGGCTTTTTTTGGTCAATGTTTCCCTCATGTATCGGTCATTTCCTCGTGTATCGGTCTGTACCAGACCTGTTCGCCTGCAATTGCTTGCGCGCCTCGCTGCGCAGGACGCCAGTCTAGCGTTGTTTACCATAGAGAGAACATTACCCAGCGCAGTCTTTCAAACATTCACAATAAATTTGTTGTCTTTATTGCTGGTTTAGTGATTGTCACTGTGAAATAAGTCACCATGGGTCCAAGAAGCTTCCTAGTGGCACCCCAGTGGTAGCATTCATGCAGGAGAGTAGCTTCCATGCAGGGGGTTAGCATTCATGCAGGGAGTGTAGCATTCATGCAAGGAGTGTAGCATTCATGCAGGGAGTGTAGAATTCATGCAGGAGTGTAGCATTCGTGCAGGGAGTGTAGTATTCGTGCAGGGAGTGTAGCATTCATACATGGAGTGTAGCATTCATGCAGGGAGTGTAGCATTCATGCAGGGAAACATTAAAGCAGGGAGCCCAAAATGCCCTTTTATGTATTTATTTTTTAAGTTTTTAAAAAGGGGAAATTTTGGGGTGTAAAGGACTATCATTTTTTTCTTATGGGGAAAAATTTTGTTTGTTATTGGCCCCATTGATTCTCGAAGAAAAATATCTAATGATCACTGTACCCAGGAACCCCTCAGTGACAAATTCGTTTTGGAAATTTTTTTAAAAGTTAAGCCCTTTTTATTTTTTATATTTGATTTATACTGATGATCTTGTTTCGAGTAAGCCATGCAACTTTATCTCTTATTAGTGATCTGTTTGTTTTTATGGAACAATGTTTGTTATATAGTCTATGTATTTTGTTTAGAAATATGTCTAGTCATTCATCAATACTATCAGCACTGGAAAATTGTGTAGGCCAGTCAATGAGCTTAGCTCTGCACTGAAGTACTACTGTGCCTCATCATGACTCTAAAACAAAGCATACTATATTCCATTGTTGTTACCAGTGTTTGTTAGAGGAAAGGTGACCGGCCTGGCTGGCACAGCTCTTGCTTCACACGCGGAGGTCGGGTTCGATCCCGGTGGGTAGAAACATTTTGCGTGTTTCTTACACCTGTTGTCCTCTTGACCTAGCAAGCATGCTAGGTACCTGGGTGTTAGTCGACTGGTGAGTATCCTGGGGGACGAGATTGAGGACCCCAATGGAAATAAGACAGAGAGTCCTCGATGATGCACTGCCTTTCTGGGGTTATCCTGTGGCCCAGCCCTCCGGTTAAAATCCGAACAAATCTTATCTAGTGGTCAGTAGTGTTGTCTTTTGCTTATCCCCAATTTATAAGAGGGGCTAGTATGTTTGTCCATATATGGTTGCACTCATCTCAGATACATTGTTGGTTTTGTTTACCTGTATGAGTAATGTATTGTTCATATTGTTAGTGAAATCAGTTACTGGTTAGTTATCTGTTAGGCCAAGGTTAATGTTGACGTCTCAGCTAGTAGTAGGTGGTGTTTATTCATTTGATTGTTTTATTAGTGTTTTTAATTTTTCACTAAAAGCTGATATTAGTATATAGCACCAATTGTTATAGGGTTCTTTAGGTTTTTTACAGAGAATTTTGCAAATATATGTTCACCATTTTCATCACTGAGGCACATGGTGTTGCAATATGATAGTTCATTAGAATAATAATAATATAATATAATATAATAATATTTTTATTTGGACAAAGATACAAAAATTACATTTGGTTATTGAGATTACATGAGGTGTACATGCCAAAAGCCCTAGTATGCAGGGCATTTTGGGCAGACTTAAAAATTTAAATTAAAACTAAATTGTAAGAATTTTTGTAGATAGTATACAATGAGTAAAGGTGAGTATTTAAGCTATGAAATTTGAACATAGTTTTGTACTTTTGTCTTCATTATAAAATTAATAAATCAGATTAAACAAATTAAAGCAATAATAATAATAAAATAATAAAAGTTATGGTTGATAATTTATAAAATAAGTAAAGTTGCATATCTAAGTTAAAAGTTTGAATATAATTTGAACATATCAATTAATTGTAGCAATTTATTGCAGCAATGCAACTAATTGAGTGAGATAATTTAAACAATTAATTGTATTGCAGTTAGTTTATGTGGTCATTATAATGTAAGTTTTGTGGGAATAATTAGCTAGAGTATTATTCACAACAGGTTTACATTCATTCATTCGTTCATTCATACATTACATTGACTTGAATAGTCAGGTTTTACGTTAAGTGATTATTCTACTTTGCTGGGAATGGTTGATATGGAGCAATTAGCTTTGGGTGAGAAGGTGGTTTTTAGCATCGTTTTGAATTGGGGTACAGGTAGGGTTTCTTTGGCAATGACAGGTAATGAATTCCAAATTTTCGTGCCTTTTATGTGCATTGAGTTTTTACATAGTGTTAGGTGGACACGGGAACATCGGGAGTGATCTGTGTCTAGTGTTATGGTCATGGGTCCTGTTAAAATTAGTAAGGAGAAGTTTGAGTGGTGGGTTAATATCTGCATAGAGTGTTCTATGTATGTAATAGGCACAGTAAAAAGTATGGATGTCTTGTATGGTGAGTAAGTTTAGGTTTTTTAATATTGGTGGAGTATGTTGCCTGGAGTGAGAATTTGTTATCATTCTAACTGCTGCCTTTTGTTGTGTTATTAGTGGTCTGAGATGAGTTATTGATGTAGGCCCCATGCGCAGATTCCATAGGTGAGGTAGGGGTAAATGAGTGAGTGATATAGGGTAAGGAGAGCTGGTTGTGGAACATAGTACCGTATCTTGGATAGTATTCCCCCGGTCTTTGAGACTTTCTTGGAGATTTGTTGTATAGTGTCTGAAATTTGAGGCCACTGTCAAGATGATTCTAAAATTTTCCCTCTGTGAGTTTTGCGATAGGGGGCCCGTTTATCATTATGTTAAGTGGTGCGTTTGTAGCTCTGTTCCCAAACTGGATAAAATAGGTTTTATCAATATTGGAGTAAGTTTGTTGGTCATCATCCAGGTAGATATTTTCTGCAATTCAGTATTTGCAGTGTTGGCTAGGTGTCTGGGCTTGGGTGAGAGATAACGTATGTAGTGTCATCTGCAAAAAGTATGGGTTTGAGTAGTTGGATGCATTTGGTAGGTCGTTAATGTAAATGAGAAAGAGTAGTGGGCCAAGAACACTTCCCCGTGGGACACCTACGGTAATAGTTGCGCGGTGGAGCTAGCTCCATTTGTGTACACATATTGGTTTCTGTTGCTAGGTATGATTTTGGTAGTTTAGGGGGTGTCCTCTTATACCATAGTGCGATAATTTTAAGTGTAACAGATCATGGTCAACTGTATCAAAATAGATGGCAATACCTCCCAATTTGTTCTGGTTTGTAATTGTGGATTACTCTGTATCGTGGTAGTGTGTAAATGTCTATTGTGCTTGCTGAAGCCAGGTTTCAGTAAGAATAATACAGGAGAAGGTTATCTTTAAGGAATCTAGAGTGCCAGGTGGTCATCATAGTGTTTACTTAGGGATCTAATATTGTAATTCAAAATTGTAATATTTCTGGCATTACTGAGGACAATACTGGCTTGTGTTGATGTGTAGTAGAGACAGTTGCTTACAGTACTGGCTTGTGTTGATGTGTAGTAGAGACAGTTGCTTACAGTACTGGCTTGTGTTGATGTGTAGTAGAGACAGTTGCTTACAGTACTGGCCTGTGTTGATGTGTAGTAGAGACAGTTGCTTACAGTACTGGCTTGTGTTGATGTGTAGTAGAAACAGTTGCTTACAGTACTGGCTTGTGTTGATGTGTAGTAGAGACAGTTGCTTACAGTACTGGCTTGTGTTGATGTGTAGTAGAGACAGTTGCTTTCAGTTTAATGTTGATTGGGATTTAGATTAGATTTATCTCAGTGTTGATGTCAGCATTCAGTATTTAGACTAACTGATAAATATTTAAATGGTAATGAACTGTGGAAGGGTGATAAGAAGTAATAATAATACAGTGGACCCCCGGTTTACGATGGTCTTCAAACTCGCCCTTTTATGTAAGTTTATTTTTTTAAATGCTTTTGTAAGTGTATTTTTGGGGGTCTAAAAGGACTAGTCTATTTTACATTATTCCTTATGGGGATAAATTCGTTTGGTAATGGCACTTGAACAGCATTCTGGAACAAAAATATTGTAAACCGGGGTCCACTGTATCTGTAATAAGGGGACGATTGGACAAAATTGAGTAAATGTACAGTGGACCCTCGGTTTTCGTTGAAAATTCTTTCCAGAATGCTGTTTGAGTGCCTACCAAACGAATTTGTTCCCATAAGGATAAATGTAAATTGGATTAGTCATTTCAGCCCCCCAAAAACTACACTTACAGAAGCAATTACGAAAATACATTTACATAATTGTTCGAGTTTGGAGATGAGCGAAAACCGAGGGTCCACTGTATATGTTCAAGTCAGTGGTACCCGGTTTCGATGGTCCCCAAACTCACCCTTTATGTAAGTTTATTTTTTTAAATGCTTTTGTAAGTGTAATTTTGGGGGTCTAAAAGGACTAGTCTATTTTACAACATTTCTTAAGGAGATAAATTCGTTTGGTAATGGCACTTGAACAGCATTCTGGAATGAAAAATATCGTAAACCAGGGTACCACTGTATAGTGTGAAAACTAATAAACATAAAATGGTAAAAGTAGTAATGATATAAATTGAACTATTAATACTAGATTAACCCTTTGACTGTCGCAACCCTCAATCCTGAGTGTTCTCCTGTTGTCGCAAAATATTCGAAAAAAATTATTTTTCTTATCAAAATCTTTAAATTATTTTTCTGATTGTTTTTATCCTAAAAACAGATTTTTCCATCAATACTTACAGAGATATGGAGGTGTATATTTGGCAGAAAATGACGCGTTGGCAACAGCGCAAATGCCTAACTCAGTAATCATTTTGTTTAATTCCATTCGTAGATTTCTGTTTTTTTTTCACTATTTTCTTTTTACGTAACTTATGTGGCCTGTGAGACCAAGGTAAGGTGCAATGTATATGTATACAGTGGTCCCCCGAGTTACGAGCACCTCGGAAATCGTACAACTATGTAAGTATAATATTGTAAGTGCTTTTGTAAGTGTATTTTTGGGGGTCTGAAATGGACTAACCTTCTTGACATTATTCCTTAAGGGAGAAAATTCATTCGGTAATGGCACTTGAGCAGACTTCTGGAATGAATTATGCTTGTTACTCGGGGTCCCTCTACACTCGTTGTATGAACACAATAATAGCATAAACATTAGTATCTTTATATTGTTTACAAAACTTGTTTACACAAATATACAATAAAAAAAATGTTCATTACTATTGTTCTATAATATATATACAAATGTACACTCACTGGACACTTTCCTAGAACTCCTGCAGCTTGTGGAATTCTTTGAAACATGGGTATATGCACAATGGAATTTACCTCCTCACAAAAACAGTGTCTTTGCATTTTGTGGGCGTTTTGTGGTATGTTTACAGACAAAACACCTCTTCTGAGCATTTTCTTGGAGTAGTAGCAGGCAGTTGTATGGGGTAGTGATCACCAGGCCTCAGACGAGAGGGCATTTTTGATAATTTCGTGGGCGCTGCTGGTCTATTGCAGGTGTTGTTCCTTGGTACTTGAATATTATTTGTCTGATGACTGACAAACAAAATTCACCATATTTGGGTTTGTTGTTGGTCTTCAACTTGCATGTTATATGCATTCAGCATGGAAATTTCAAGAAGATGGAAAAAGAGTTTTATGTACCACTTATAACTCTTGCGGACACAATCAGCAAACCCAATCTGCATATCAGATTTGTCCACTAAGTGAATATTGAGGTTGTAGTCCATCACAGCTGCAGGTTTTAGAATGGGTTCATTGGTCTCTCTATTCTGCCTTCCACTGTCTACCATTTCGTGTCTGTGAACTGATGTCAACAATGTGACATCACGTTTGTCTTGCCACCGAAATGCCATGATGTCATTGGCAGCAAACACCTGCACTTCACCTCTATGAGTGCCAGTGTCGAACCTAGGCATATGTTTACAATTTCCTCGCACTGTGCCACACATGTCTGTCATGTTCACTCGCAAGAAATCACTGAGTAAAGGGCTTGTGTACCAGTTATCGGTATATAATATATGCCCCTTACCAAGACATGGTTCCATCATTGTTCTAACCACATCACCAGAGATACCCAATAACTTCCTGGTATCTTGCAATGTATTACTGCCAGTGTACACAATTATATCCCAAACCAGACCACTTTTGCAATCACATAGTACAAATAACTTTATACCAAAGCGTTTCCTCTTGCTTGGTATATACTGCTTGAACGACAGTCTGCCTTTGAAGAAAATCAAAGACTCATCAATAACAAGCTTCCTGAAGGGATAAAAATACATACAGCACTTTTGTTTCATGTACATAAACACATTCCTGATCTTATATAACCTGTCGTTTCTGTCAGGCCTTGTTTTGTCTGAGAAGTGTAGCATACGTAACAGTATCAAAAATCGATTCACTGGTAAAATATCACTAAAACCTGGGGTTGAAATCAGGCATTCTGTCGACCAGTATGTGTTGACAGTGTGCTTATACACATGTGGCATAAGCATTATTGTGGCAAAGAACAGGTACATCTCTGCCACAGTTGTGTCCTTCCACTGGTGTAGCCGTGACTTTGGTGAAAGAATTGTTTGCCATGGTGTACTCATAGTATGTGTTGCTTTCCCTGACAATGTCCATCAGGGGTTCATCAAAGAATAACTGAAAGCATTCTAGTTCAGTGGCATTGTTCCCAAGTGTACACGATGGCCGTATTCCACTTTGTGTTTCATCAAAGTCATGGGGATTGGGAACAAAATTGTCACCTTGCTGTCAATCCCAGATGCTGTCTGCTGGTGGGTACTGGATATTGACAGGTGGTTGTGGCTGAGGAGGTTGTGGTTGTACAGGTTGTGGTTGTGCAGGTTGGGGTTGTGCAGGTTGTGGGAGTGTGGGGGTGGTTGAGGGTGGTTGTGGCTGTGCTGAGTTAGCAGCGTGGGTAGCAGCGTGGCCCACTCCTGGTGCCACATGACTTGTGCCACTGCCAACACCACCTCTACCACCACCTGCCCCATGCACATTACGCATCCCCATTGTCACAATATCATCATCTTCACTATCAATTCGTGGTGTAGGGCCAAGAGATGTACTCCGAGATTTACTCCTTTTCCTTGGAATAGCATATGGCACACTACCAGAACGCATGTAGCGTCGTACATACTGCTGCTTCACTGGAGAATATTCTCCCTCACTGTCGCCACTAGAACTGCTTTCAATAACTTTGAAATCACTGTCATCGTCACTTACACTGCTCTCATCAGAGTCCTGTACACGGTGAAATAGTTTCCTCTTTCGTCCTGTTACAGGTGAACGTGAATGAGATGGCCCAGCACCAGATGTGGAAGGCTGTGGGTCATCTGGGTTTTCATCACTAATTATGTTATCCTGGGCACTGCTTTCGGTAATATCCTCCTGAAAACCATGGAATTCACTTTCACTGGCCCTTCTATCGCTATTTGAACTATCACTTGGGAAGAGAAGGCCTCCAATTCGCCGGGGAGTGAGGTACTTATTACCGCGAGGCATGGTGAACAGTGACTACAAACATGGCGCTCCCACAATGCACCACTGAGTCCCGATTTTTTCATACTGCGCACACCCACCACGCAGACCCAGCTTTCCCGCTTCATTTGAAGCCTCTTGAATTTTGGCATATAGATACATTCGAAACAGTGGCTCGTAAGACGATATATATGACTGAAACAATCAAAGGGTTAAATATCAATATCACGTTATTTTGACTTGTTATTGCACTAATGCTATTATAAACTGCTCACAGTAGACAGTAAAAAATAATGTGCACAGCTCTGTATTAAAAGCATAGTGAATTTATGGTAGCTGATATAAAATAAAATGGTAAAGAGTAACTATTAAAAAAAAATTGATAGAAAGAAGAAAAGAATACTTAAGGTTCTTTACTAAACAAGTTAAAGATGGAAAATGGTAATAAAATGTAATACAGTGGACCCTCGGTTAACGAATACCCCGGAAATCGTGCAATTATGTAAGTATAATTTTGTAAGTTCTTGTGGAAGTGTATTTTTGGGGGTCTGAAATAGACTAACCTACGTGAAATTTTTCCTTAAGGGAGTAAATTCGTTCGGTAATGGCACTTGAGCAGACTTCAGGAGTGAAGTTTTTATGAAACTCGGGGGTCCACTGTAATGGTAATACAGCTTCTCCTCACTTAACGATGGAGTTCCATTCCTAAGACCACGCCGGTAAATAAATTCGTCACTTATTGATGAGCATACTATAATAGTGGGTTTGTGTCATCCATCTCTAATATTGTTTTAATGTCGCCTTTGCACCATTTATAACCTTTGTGGTATATTATTAAATGTTTATACAGTACTAGTTTACTGTATATTGTAATAAACAGAATAGAGAAAATTAGCTCTAAAATACATTGCTTAGGGTATACGTACTACTCAGAGAGCCGTCCTAAGTCTGAGTCGTCGGTAAACGAGTACATCGCTAAGTGAGGAGAGGCTGCACAGAAAAACAGTAAATGTAAATATAAAAAAATAAAAATGTATACCTTTCCAAGTAAACAAAAGGTGATCTTGAAGTGACTAACAAGAATGTAAACAATGAGGTAGTTTTTGAAATATTTATACTTAACAGCTGTCAAACTGACAATAATTGAAACAAAAATACAGTAGGGCCCCACTTATATGGCAGGTTAGGTTCCAGGCTACTGCCGTAAAGCGGAAGTCTCCATAAAGTGGAATGTCCCTTTTTTCCACTTATAAATGCATATATTAAATACTAGATAACAAGTTTACACTAACATATACAGTGAACCCCTGGTGTTCGACGGCGTCGGAGCTCGGCCAAATCGGTGTTCGACGTTTTTTTTTACAATATTTTTGACTCGGTATTAGGCTGCCACTCGGAGTTCGGCGATTCGACTATCCGTCCCGAACGTGTACGCGAGTGGCCGTGGCCCATCTGGGCGCCCAGGCACTCAGTGTGTTATTGTTTACAAGCGAGCGAACACTACCCACGCACCACCCACGCATTCATACCATATATATTGTCATTATTCCAGTGTTTTTAGTGCTTTCAACTGCTAAATAAGCCACCATGGGCCCCAAGAAAGCTCCTAGTGCCAAGCCTGTGGTAAAAAATACACTCCCTGCATTCATGCAGGGAGTGTAGCATTTATGCAGGGAGTGTAGCAAGGATACAGGGAGTGTAGCAAGGATGCAGGGAGTGTAGCAAGGATGCAGGGAGTGTAGCAGGGATGCAGGGAGTGTAGCAGGGATGCAGGGAGTGTAGCAGGATGCAGGGAGTGTAGCAGGATGCAGGGAGTGTAGCAAGGATGCAGGGAGTGTAGCAAGGATGCAGGGAGTGTAGCAGGGATGCAGGGAGTGTAGCAGGGATTCAGGGAGTGTAGCAAGGATGCAGGGAGTGTAGCAAGGATGCAGGGAGTGTAGCAAGGATGCAGGGAGTGTAGCAAGGATGCAGGGAGTGTAGCAAGGATGCAGGGAGTGTAGCAAGGATGCAGGGAGTGTAGCAGGGATGCAGGGAGTGTAGCAGGGATGCAGGGAGTGTAGCAGGGATGCAGGGAGTGTAGCAGGGATGCAGGGAGTGTAGCAGGGATGCAGGGAGTGTAGCAGGGATGCAGGGAGTGTAGCAGGCATGCAGGGAGTGTAGCAAGGATGCAGGGAGTGTAGCAGGGATTCAGGGAGTGTAGCAAGGATGCAGGGAGTGTAGCAAGGATGCAGGGAGTGTAGCAAGGATGCAGGGAGTGTAGCAAGGATGCAGGGAGTGTAGCAAGGATGCAGGGAGTGTAGCAGGGATGCAGGGAGTGTAGCAAGGATGCAGGGAGTGTAGTAGACATGCAGGGAGTGTAGTAGGCATGCAGGGAGTGTAGCATTCATGCAGGGAGTGTAGCATTCAAAGAAAAAGGCCATTAACCCCAGAAAAGAACTTGGTATCTGCAGTGTTAATGGAAGGGGATTCCCCTTCCAAACACTAGCAGGTACCACCTTCAACTCTCCTCCCGTCCTCCACACATCAACAACTCTTCAATAAATGTAAGTGACATGTTATTGTACTATTTATTTCTTAATTTTTTTATAAAATTGTGTTTAATTTAATGTCAAAAAGTTCTAAAAAATATTTTATTTTAATACTTTTGGATGTCTGGGATGGATTAATTTTATTTCCATTATTTCTTAGGGGGAAAATAGAATCGGAGTTCGACCAAACCGGTGGTCGACGGGCCCTCTGTGACGGATTGCCGACGAGAACCGGGGGCTCACTGTATTAAGTTAGCAATAGAACTAGGCATTAAAAACAATAAAAAAGTAAAATATGTACACATATAGTACACGCATTACTTTCCTTAAAATATTTTTACAGTGGTACCCCGACTATCGGTCATAATCCGTTCCAGGAGCTAAACCTTAACACAAAAAACTCGAAACTCAAAGCCTTATTTCCCATAAGAAATAATGTAAATACAATTAATCCGTTTCCACCCAAAAATATTCACAAAAAATTAAGTTTTTTAAAGAATAAATACTATAGTTTTACATACAGAAAACAATGAGAAATAAATATAAAACACTAATTATAATGGACAAATGAACAGTTAAATAAGTTTTACCTTTATTGAAGACTCTTGTTGGCGTATGAGAGAGTTTGTTTGTAGGCAGGACAAAATAGTCCTTCAATATGACAATAATATCAACTCTACAGCTTATTTATCTATCACAATTCATCTAATATGACATAATAAACAATATTAATAACATAGAAACATGATATAAACTCTAGAATGAATAAAACATGTCATTACGAATGTAAAGACTGGTGGTAGTGTTTGTTGTTGTTGTTTGGTATAAGGGCCACTGACCATAAGTGGCGGCAGCAGAAAGCCACCACCACTATTCACACAAACAATGTGCATAATTTATAAATATGAAATATTTATAGTTTAATTTATAAATAAGAAATATTCACACTTATATAAATAAGAAATACTTACACTTGCCTTGGAGGAGATGGTGGCAGAGGGCGGCGCTCTTGTCAGTGTCCCTATAATCCTCAAACAACATTGTAGGAGTTAAGTTTCTTGTCGTCATTTTCTATCGATTGATCGTTTAACTTACTTAACCCTTTGGGGGTCGACAGGCCTTCTCAGGAAAGTGTTCCTGGGGTCGAAATTTTTTTGGAAAAAAAACACAATTTTTTCTTATGAAATGATAAGAGAATCTTTTTTCCGATCATAACGCCACCAAAAATTATGAAATTTGATCGAAAACTAACGAAATTATGCTTTCGCGAAGTTATCGGTATCTATGACACTGACGCATCGGCGATTTCACCCACTTCGAGCCCTATTTTCGACAAATTCCAATGTTTCAGTCTCCTAAAATTATAGCTATTTCGCTAGAACTCTATTTCCTCTATCGAATGAGTAGAAGAAACTGCCTATTTACCAATTTCATCTACCCAAAATAGTGTTCAGAAAATGGCAGTTTTCCAATTTAACACAAATTTCAAACGATGCCAATTTCAAAATAGGGTCCAGAGTAAACAAGGCAGACATTCCTGGCACTAAAATAACATGTTCTCTGTTCATTAGCCACGTCTCCAGGCCCCTGTTCCATTACTTTTGCTTTCCATTTTGAATTTTTATTCTCACAAAAATAGAAGATTTACTGTTATGTATACAACTGCATCATTGTAAAAATGGTATAAATAATATCAGAGCACTTGTTCATGAATATAAGACTCGCCAGTTGATGTGTATTGGACGCATGGTGTGATTTGTTTACTCTTGAACATCGTCAAAAATCGAACATTTTTGCTACTTTGAGCTCAATTTCAAGGTACAGTGGTACGATGGTCCCCAAACTCACCCTTTTATGTAAGTTTATTTTTTTAAATGCTTTTGTAAGTGTAATTTTGAGGGTCTAAAAGGACTAGTCTATTTTACATCATTCCTTATGGGGATAAATTCGTTTGGTAATGGCACTTGAACAGCATTCTGGAATGAAAAAATATCGTAAGTCGAGGTACCACTGTACTTGTCATTGTCATACCAATGTAATATATCTTCCATTCTATCAAATGAGACCAAGAAAACGAGAATACATCAATAAATACCATACGAAAATCGACTGCAAAGTCGCTGTTTTAATCGAAAAAAACGGTCAGAGTTTTTTTTTCTCTCATTATGCAGTGTGTACTGCAGGATTTTTTTTATACTGCACACACTGACCACACAGACCCATTCTTTCATATGTATGCCTACCAGACGTTTTCTGCTTAAATTGAGGCCGCTAGAATTTGGGTGTACTAGTACGGCACCAACCCCTGCTCGTAAAACATACTAGTACGGCACCGACCCCGAAAGGGTTAAGTAAGTAAGCTTATTCAAGTACAGTAGACCCTCATTTAGCACGACTTTATGTTGCACGATTTGGGTATTACACGATTGAAGAATTGTGGCAAATTTTTATCTAACACGATGTAAACTTGATATTACAAGATTCGCTGGAGGGGAAAATATTTTGAGCGCGCGGTTGCCCGGGGTGAGTTTAACCATTGAGTCAGTGGGGGAGTCCTACTGCTATCCCCAGCCACCCTCACCCACAAGCACCACCCTCCCAGCGTGCCCCTGCCACCACCCCACCCCACCATCCCAGCATTCACACTTCATACGCATACAGCAGTCCCTCTTCTCTGCTACAAGCTTGTGATTGTGAATTGTGTTTTGATCTTTTAATTACTATACAGTCATCCCTCGGTTTTCGTGTTTAATCCGTTCCTGAGGGAGGAACTAAAACTGAAACACACGAAAACTGAAACCATTTTCCCCATAAGAAATAATGGAAATTCAATTAATCCGTTCCAGAAACCCAGAAGTTTAAAAAAAAATTTTGGGGGGGCCTTAAAGATAGATTTACATGCACAAATGAATGAAATGAATGTGGCACTTACCCTTACTGAAGACTGATGTTGCTGGATGGAAGAGAGATAGGAGGGGAGAGGGTAGAGTCCCTAATTTTTGGAAGGGGAATCCCCCTCCATAAGGACTCTAGGTACCAAGTCCTCATCTGGGGTCACTTCCCTTCTTTGTCTTTTAATCCCACTAGGACCAGCTTGAGAGTCACTGCACACCTGTGGCACTAAATATCTCTCCAGAGAGCTCTGTGTCTGGCGGCTTTTAAAATGTCCCTAAACGGGACATGGAATTGTCATTGTAAAAGTAGCCAGCACGGATTGCAACATCTTTGTCAGGGTGATGTTCCTCCACAAATGATTGCACCCTACTCCACATTGCACAAATCTCCTTAATCTCTGAAGAAGGCACCTTACATCTCTCTTCCTCCACTGAAGCAATTTCCTCAGATCTGTTTTGTTGTTGTTGCAGCTCAAGCTCTTGCAGCTCTTCAGTGGTTAGATCTTCATTGTGATCCTCCACCAACTCTTCCACATCCTCTCCATTCACATCCAACCCCATGGAAGTCCCCAATTCCACAATATTTTCCACAACTTCCATAGGCTCCTCAGGGTTAGCTTCAAACCCTTCAAAATCCCTCTCTGGGACACAATCTGGCCACAACTTTCTCCAAGCAGAGTTCATCGTCCTGGAGGTCACTCCCTGCCAAGCTTTATCTATAAGGCCTATGCAATGGAAGATATCGAAGGGACCCTTCCAGAACTCTTTTATGGTCAATTTAGTGTCATTGGTCACATCAAAACACCTTTGAAACATTGCTTTGGTGTACAGTTTTTTGAAGTTTGCAATGACCTGCTGGTCCATGGGCTGGAGGAGAGGAGTGGTGTTAGGAGGCAAGAACTTCACTGTTACAAATTTGAAATCCTTAGACATTTGGTCGTCCAAGTCTTGAGGATGACCAGGAGCATTGTCCATTACCAGGAGGCACTTAAGTGGCAATTTATTCTCCAATAGATATTTCTTCACACTTCGGCCAAACACTTGATTAAACCATTCCAGGAAAATTTTCCTAGTGACCCATGCCTTAGCATTAGACTTCCAAAACACACACAATTTACTCTTGTCAACACTGTAGTCCTTGAACACTCTGGGATTTTCAGAGTGATACACGAGTAAAGGCTTCACTTTGAAATCCCCACTAGCGTTACCACACAACATTAGAGTTAGCCTGTCTTTCATAGGCTTGTGTCCTCGCATTGCCTTTTCCTCCTGCGTGATGTAGGTCCTCCTTGGCATTTTCTTCCAAAAGAGGCCTGTTTCGTCACAAACACTTGTTGGGGTTTGAAATTTTCAGCCTCTACATATTTTTTAAAGTCGCGCACAAGTTGTTCAGCCCCATCTTTATCTGAACTGGCACCCTCACCATGTCTTACAACACTGTGTATGCCAGTTCGCCTCTTAAATTTTTCGAACCAGCCTTTGCTGGCCTTAAATTCATCAACATCAACATCACTGGTTCCAGGCATTTTCTTGACAAGATCGGCATGCAACTGCCTTGCTTTTTCACGTATGATGGATTGCACAACACTATCACCCACTAGCAGTTTTTGGTTTATCCACAGCAACAACAATTTCTCCATATTTTCTATTGTTTGTGATCTCTGTTTGGTTATTGTATTCACCCCTTTCGCAACATTAGCTTCAGTGATTGCTTTTCTCTTATACACAATGGAACCGATGGTTGTTGGGGCTTTCTTGTATATCCTGGTGAGCTCGGCAATACATACACCACTATCATATTTTTCTTTTATTTCTTTCTTCAGTTCTATGGTGTTCCTCACTTTCTTTACCAAAGAAGTGGCACTAGGAGCTTTCTTTGGGCCCATGGTAGCTTATTTAGTAGTCACACACAATAATCAAGGCCCAAAAACAATGAATTGTTAATAAATGTTTTGTATAAACTCCTGGGGTGATGTTCACTCAAGCGTAAACAATGCTAGACTGCGTGGCAATGTGCGTGGGAGGTGCGTGGGTGGTGGCCTACGGCCTTTGTATGTGCGCGGCACTGGTGGACAGGTTCCGGACCAAGCACGAAAACGGAGGGAATCACACGAAAACAGAGGGCAATTTTCCACGAAAAAACTACACGAAAACTGAAATACACGAAAACAGAGATACACGAAAACGGAGGGATGACTATACCTTGTATCTGCCAAGCAATCATGACACCCAGTAGGCATACCAGTGTTGCTCAAAGTGTCAAGAAAAGATATAAGTGTTACTTTGTACACATAAAAAGAGGTAAACATAAGTTTGAGTAACTGACTTACTGAATGCCTGACTGACTGACTTACTGAATGACTGACTGAATGAGTGAATGACTGACTTACTGAATGACTGACTGACTGACTGACTTAATGAATGACTGACTTAATGAATGACTGACTTAATGAATGACTGACTTAATGAATGACTGACTTAATGAATGACTGGACTTATGAATGAGACTTACTGAAGCTTACTATGAATGACTTGACTGACTTATACTGAATGACTTGACTGACTTACTGAATGATTGACTGACTTACTGAATGACTTGACTGACTTACTGAATGACTTGACTGACTTACTGAATGATTTGACTGACTTACTGAATGACTTGACTGACTTACTGAATGACTTGACTGATTTACTGAATGATTTGACTGACTTACTGAATGACTTTACTGACTTTCTGAATGACTTGACTTACTGAATGACTTGACTGACTTACTGAATGACTTGACTGACTTACTGAATGACTTGACTGACTTACTGAGACTGACTGACTTTGAGACTTACTGACTGACTACTGAACTGACTTACTGAATGACTTGACTGACTTACTGAATGACTTGACTGACTTACTATGAATGATTATGACTGACTTACTGACGAATGACTTGACTGACTTACTGAATGACTTTGACTGACTTACTGAATGACTTGACTAACTGAATGACTTGACTGACTTACTGAATGACTTGACTGACTTACTGAATGACTTGACGACTTACTGAATGACTTGACTGACTTACTGAATGACTTGACTGACTTACTGAATGACTTGACTGACTTACTGAATGAATGAGAACTTGACTGACTTACTGAATGACTTGACTGACTTACTGAACTGACTTACTGAATGACTTTGACTGACTTACTGATATGACTGACTTACTGAATGACTTGACTGACTTACTACTTGAATGACTTGACTGACTTACTGAATGACTTGACTGACTTACTGACTGAACTGAATGACTTGACTGACGAACTGACTACTGACTGACTTACTGAATGACTTGACGCCTGGACTTACTGAATGACTGACTACTGTACTGGACTGACTTACTGAATGATTGGGCATGACTTGACTGACTTACTGAATGAACTTGACTGACTTACTGAATAGACTTGACTACTGAGCTTGACTTACTGATACTTATGCTGACTTGAAAATGACTTACTGGACGACTGACTCTGAATGATACCATGACTTGACTGATGCTTACTGAATGACTTGACTGACTTACTGAAGACTTGACTGACTTACTGAATGACTTAGACACTGACCTGACTTACATGACTTGACTGACTTACTGAATGACTGACTGAGCTTACTGACTGACTTACTGAATGACTTGACTGACTTACTGAATGACTTGACTGACTACTGAATGACTTGACTGACTTACTGAATGACTTGGACTGACTTACTGAATGACTTGACTGACTTACTGAAACGATGACTTACTGACTGACTTACTGAATGACTTGACTGACTTACTGAATGACTTGACTGACTTACTGAATGACTTGACTGACTTACTGAATGATTTGACTGACTTACTGAATGACTTGACTGACTTACTGAATGACTATGACATTACTGAATGACTTGACTGACTTGAACTGACTTTGACTGACTTACTGAATGACTTGACTGACTTACTGAATGACTTTGACTGACTTACTGAATGACTTGACTGACTTACTGACATGATACTTGACTGATGCTTGACTGATTACTGATGACTTGCTACTGACTTACTGACACTGATTTGACTGACTTACTGACTGACTTACTGTTATGAATGCTTGATGACTTACTGAATGACTTGACTGACTTACTGATCTGACTTGACTGACTGACTGACTGAATGACTTACTGAATGACTTGACTGACTTACTGAATGACTGACTTACTGAATGACTTGACTGACTTACTGACTGACTTGACTGCTATTGACCTTGACTGACTTACTGATGACTTGACTGACTTACTGAATGACTTGACTGACTTACTGAATGACTACTTGGACTGACTTACTGAATGACTTGACTGACTTACTGAATGACTTACTGACTTACTGAATGACTTGACTGACTTACTGAATGACTTGACTGACTACTGACTTGACTGACTTACTGACTGACTTGACTGACTTACTGAATGACTTGACTGACTTACTGAGACTGACTTACTGAATGACTTGACTGACTTACTGAATGACTTGACTGACTTCTGAATGACTTGACTGACTTGACTGACTGACTTACTGAATGACTTGACTGACTTCCTGACTGACTTGACAGACTTACTGAATGACTTGACTGACTTACTGAATGACTTGACTGACTTACTGAATGACTTGACTGACTTACTGAATGACTTAGTTACACTCAGTACAACCATCAACTTCAGTTCCAGAACCTCTACCATCCACCTCAGCCCAGTAGGGCCACAGCATAACTCTCCACTCTTCACAATCATCCACAAACACCAGCACCCACAATTTAAGGTAAATACTATTATTTCTATTACATTTATAGTCTTAAGCAGTAAAAACAACATAATACATCACAACAATGAACTACAATTACATATTCACCTTCAGTTTTTGCAAGATCTCTTGGTCTAAAAAAAACTTGTTTGGCTTTTTTGGGACTCCCAGGAACGTAACCCTATTTTTCCCATAAGTTCTTCTAATTATCTAACACGATTTTACCTAACACGATGTTTTCAGGCACGTAACTACCGTGCTAAATGAGGGTCTACTGTATACACAAATCCAGTTATACATAGATTATCATACATAGCAGCATATGTGTATAAAACCTAGGATAACTCAAAAAAGTCAGACAGAGTGACTTATTTCCATTGCTACACTGTTAATGCTACACTTTATCACTGGCTGGTGCTGTAGCCTTTATCGACCTGTGAAGCTTCTTTGGACCCATGGTGACTTATTTCACAGTGACAATCACTAAACCACCAATAAACACAACAAATGTGTTGTGAATGTTTGAAAGAGCGCGCTGGGTAATGTTCTCTCAATGGTAAATAATGCTAGACTGGCGTCCTGTGCGGTGAGGCGCACAAGCGCAGGCAGGTGGACAGGTCTGGTACGGACCGATACACAAAAAAAACATTGACCGAAAAAAGCACTCGAAACACAAAAAACGATATTCAGAAAGACCGAAACACGGGGTACCACTGTAGTCTTAATGTAGGGTGAGATGAGTAGTATTTATTGTAAGAAATCAAGTGTGGTATGTCTGGTAGCCAGGCAGGCTACCATACATACCATATCAGGCCACCCCACCCACACATAATATTTATAACATTTAAAGTGTCCCAGAGCAATAAAATGCATATACAGTTCACTCATTACTTACCTTAAAATATTTGTAGTCTTAATGTAGGGTCAGAGGTGAGTAAATGAGATAAAACGAATGAATGAGAGAGAGAATGAGTACATGAGAGAGGACAGGTGCGGAGTTATGTAAACAAACCAGGTGGATGCGAGTTTTGTAAACCAACCAGGCGGACGCGAGTTTTGTAAACCAACCAGGCGGACGCGAGTTTTGTAAAGAAACCAGGCACACACGTCTGGTCTGTGTACAAGTTGTCTCCACATTGATACAGTAGAATAAATAAAAAGAAACGCTCCCATTCTCATTTAACACCATTTTTAGAAGAAATGACGCTCTGAGTGAGGCATACGAAAGGAATAATTTTCTATAGTTACCCCCCAGTAATATTATAGTGTACACATTTTCTCTGATGCTGGACTAAAGGAAAAGTTATTCTTGCCGTCACTCCTACAAGTCATCTGGCTACCACATCTCATATTTATGTTAATTTATTC